>JAPQWV010003043.1:0-46821 GCA_027422505.1 Craterostigma plantagineum
TCTTTATTGCAGCAACATGTTGAAATCAAATTCAGATGCACAACACAATAAAAGGGGCCTAGGCAGCCACAGAAAACAAATCCCATTCCCAAGGGTCTTCCGAGAATTGAAGAAATACTCCCAGCCATGTCAAGACTGATAAGTATTGAATATTTCCATGTCTATTCAACGAATGACCATAAATTCATAATCAGCCCATAGACAAATTGAAGGCCGTTGTATAGTTAGGCAAACTAACCATATGCTCGAAGTAGTCATCACATGTTACTTGCTTCCCACCTTTAGAAAACTGAAGCGTCAAGTACCGATTCTTCGGGTAAACTATCGTCCCAAACAACTTCATTTGACCCTACAAAATTTGAAGCTGGTGAAAAACACACAGGACAAGGCACTATCCAAACAGGTGACTTTACGGGCAACAAAAGAATCAACAGCACACAATTAGTTGCTAGGCAAGCGCATGAAAGGTAAGAACATTCACCTGCGGAAAATCAAGGTAGAGCACTGGGTTCTTCGTCCCCAAATCCTTGAGCTCCCCAATTTTTCCCCCCGAAACAGGGGCAATCGACCCCGGGAACGAGAACAAGTACCGATTCTTCCTCTGAGATTTTCTGATTATATCTCTTCCGTGGTGCTTGACCACAGTCTTCGACGGGCCGAGAGCCGTCGATGCACCTACTTTCTGTGGAATAGTTGACAGAACATTTTTGGATACCGCGATCTTCTTGAGCCTCAGCCTCTCTTCTACGTCTGGGTCTCTCTGCTTGGCCGCCGTGGCGTTAGCTTCCTTCTTTGAGCTTCTGACCATCGTTGGAAGGTTTCAGATTTTAACAAATTTGCGGGCGGGAAATTGGAATCGAGGGTGATTTCTACTTTAGTAAAGAAGAAGGTGCCACTGCAGTGAAGAAGACACTGTTTTCTTTGCTTTGCCAATAGTAGGGAACAATTTGACAACATTCTAAACTTAAGGCATCTAATAGCAATTTCCAAACAGACAATTTTGTTTTCAGTTGAGCCCTTGCAGAATACTGTATTTTCTGACAAGGCTCGAAGTTAAGCCCTTAATGAGCTTAAGCCCGCGTGATAACTTATCAGCCGAGCACTTGATTTCAACCAAGAAAAAGCCCACAAAGGTCCCCGAAATCAAACGATTTACATAATACACACACAAATTATAATATACACACTCGATAATAATCAACCAAAACGAGGTATGAAATACAGCTTCTCTGCGGACGTTGTATTTGAAGTGATAACATTACTCGCGTTTCTTCGAACATCTGAGTTGCCTTCACTACTACTAAAACTGCAATTTGCCTGATCTGCTCTTAGCTAAATCGTGTTCGAAAATCAAACCTTTGCAGGGACTAGAAAGAGGCCAAACCCTAAAGCAAGGCCAAACAAAGCAACGATGAATAGCACCGTTACCACTGAATCAATCGAAAATGGGTTTTCAAAATCAGGCAAGCGATGACAGCATTCAAGTTTTGACCACACCAATCAAAGTCGATATCGATCTTCGCTGTCAATCTAACATCAAGCCAGAGAATCGCAGTGCTAGCTAATCGACTACAGATATATTCAAAGTTTAGAAGGATATTTCAAAACATACACTAATTAGAGCTGTAATGTAACTGTATACCAAAACAAACAAAAAGAAAAAAGACAGGGAAAATCAACCAAGATCATCAACCTATAATGGGATCATTAATGTCCCTCCACACTTCCCTTTCCTCGTCCAGTTCATGTTCCAAGAGAATTACACCGCGAAATCATAACGAAAGCAATTGAAATTGCAAGTATGGAAGATCATAATAAACACAACAAGGAATCATACTTCAATCGAGATCCTCCTGCCTTGCACGTGAACCACCACCGCTATCACCATCTCCGCCATTATTATTTCCTCCATCGTTATTCCCAGAACCACTTGCTTCGGCTCCCGACCCAAGCCCTCTAAAGATCCATGGAAGTGATATCCTAAAGCTCCTCTCCATAGTCCTCGGCGTCTGCTCACCACCATCACCATTGTTGTTGTTATTGTTATCGCTAGAACTATTGCTGCTGCCATTGTTATTCCGATTCCCACCCAAATTACCATTTTTTCTACCCTCATAATCAGCATCATCAGTAGGCAGCTCATACCTACACACAGGGCAGGAGTTATGCAATTCCAACCAAGGCAATATGCAGTCCTTGTGGTAAATATGCTTGCAAGGCATCAACTTGGCAACCTCGCTCAGCTCAAAGCTATCCTTACAAACAGCGCACTGAGAAGAATCAGAGGCCATCATAGCCTCGTCGATCTTAACATCAGGCAAACCCTCAACTGCTGATTTCGAGGCAGGTGGAGTACCGTACCTATTAGGATCATTCTCAGACAGCTGCTGAATCAACTGTTCCAAACCTGGGCCGAGGAAGTAATCCCCAAAATTCGCCGGCGTACGGAAATCGCCGCCGATACTGAAGCTCGTGGGCCCGTCGAAGACCAGCTGGATGCTCGCGCCGCGAGATTGGAGGCCGGAGATGTACGTGTTGAGGAAATCGAAGGGGTTGAACTCGGTAGGGGAACGAGCGCCGCCGAACAGGGCGGACAGGTCGTCGAAGGGGGAGCTGGTGAATGAAATCCCGCCTTCGCCTCCTCCGCCGTGGGATACGGTTGAGAAGGAGAAGGGGAAATTAGTGGGGAAGCCGGCGTTAGGGTTAGGGCTATAATCGGGGGCTTCTTCCAGGAATCCCCCGTGGCAGTTGGGGCATTCGACGTCTGAGGTTGGCGACGGCGGTGGCGCTACGGCGACGTGGCGGTCGCACTGGTGGCAAAAGTAGTAGTTTTGGGTCGGCTGTTGCTGTGTTGACATTTCTTATTACTATGTTTCCTTGTGATTGTAGAGAGAGAGAGAGAGAGAGAGAGTTATGTATGTGGAAAGGGAGACAGAAAAGCGCTAATATGTAAATGTAAACGCTTATAGTAATCCTTCTCTCCCAGCCTATGGGAAACTTCATTTCTTAATTTTGAGAAAGACTATCAATTTATGTGTAAGTTTTTAGTGCGTCCTAAGTTTCCAAGGGATAGGTCAAGTGATCAAACTCATGATATCTCTAAATGAGATTCAGATTCGCTTCCTACTAAACTTATTCGAAACATTGAATTTACATTGTGAAATACACAGAAGATGATCAGTCAAGTGTAGTTGATAAATTGAACAAGACAAAGAAAGCAGAATTTCAAATCAAGTTCACCTCCTCATATGAAGGCAATATGCTTTTCATTTCCTTGCATCAGCTCATACAAAGTCAGTCATTCATTTAAATGAAGCTACAGAGTTGATCTATGCAGTAGTTTACTCGGAAGGCCGATACATTCTCCTCCATAAAGCGTATAGAACGATCGAAGTCGAAACGCAAAGGCAAAGCCAACTACAAGCACAGTTCGTACTGTTCATCCTCGACAAGTCGACCTTCGAAGTCTCCCCACGCCTTCCACCTTCAGCTCCACGGCCAGAGACTTCTTCCCTTAGCTTAGCTTCGTTCGACAGTGCTGCTTCCACTCTTCGATTCTGAGCCATTTCTTCAATCTCCGCCTTTGCTTCGGGCTTGGATTGTTGGGCTGGGAGGGTCAGATTCTTGGCCTGCGACGCTTACGTAAGTTAGATCGGTTTCTATTACAGATGTTAACATCATTAAAATTTGCAAACTCACCAGCTTTCTGAAGCAGAGATTGTAAAGCATTTCCACGTATCGTTTCTTCGCCTGCCTCTGCTCTTTGTTCAGTTGGCTCCAGAATTTGTAAGCTACTCCCATGTTCAGAACTTTGTCGGCGTAGATCTTCCATGTGTAGCTGCAAAAAAACAATCTCTTAATCGAAAGAAACTAAGAGAAGAGCTGATGATACGCTTACATATATAGGGTTAAGAATACCATTCGTTTATCCTCTTGAGACCTTCTCTAGACACCCTATTCCAATACGTGTTATCTCCCTTACACTTTTCGAAGAAATCAGCGATCTTATCACCCGCCCCATCTCCGTTACTCGGGTCGATATGAAACCCCGAGACACCATCCACGATGATCTCGGCAGGCCCACCTTGATTCGTTGCGAAAGTAGGCAGGCCACAGTTCATTGCTTCGACGACCGTTAGCCCAAAGGCTTCGTAAAGAGCGGGCTGGACGAAGACTCCCTTGGTGTCTGCTATGGCTCGATAGAGCTCGCCGTTACGGTGCCTATCGGTCTGAGCGGCGATCCACCTAATCTGGCCCTTGAGCTGATACCTGTCGATTAGAGAGTGCATCTTTTCGATCTCAGACATTTCTTCCCTGTCCTTCGACTTCTTTGGGTCGAAGAAGCCTCCCACGATGACGAGGTTTGCTAGGTTTCTCAGGCGTTTGTTCTTGCCGTACCATTCGGTTAGGCCCGTGATGTTCTTGACCACGTCGAGCCTTGCCATGGTGAAGATGATGGGCTTCTTTTTGGCTGCGAGAAATCCTCTGTTTGAATAGAAAAAAAGCAACGTCAATGCCATGGCCTCCAAAATACTTAAATCTTTTTCTTGGGATGGAGGAAGATACATGTGTTCTTCGTTGTCCTTGTCGTTGAAGAGAAGCTCGTCGATCTGAGGCTGGAATTTAGCGAAGCGCTTTTGTTTTTCGGTGTTTGGGAAATACACGGATTGATCGGCGCCCGGAGAGGCGATGTTGAACTTTGGGTCGAAGACGTTTATCCCAGAGACAACCCTGTAAAGCCCAGGCATGGTGAACGATGCGTGGCTCTCGTATTGTCCCGGTCGGTTTTTGCTGGAATGTAAGAAGAAAGGTTTCGTTTTCGTATGAGAAGACAAAAAAAAAACGAAAAAATTGACCCACGAACCTTCCTGCAATTTCTTGATATGTGCTGGTGATTACGAAATCTGCAGAGTTCATTGCAATCATATCGGCGGTGAATTGGCAGGAGAAGTGGTACTTCAGATCGAATTCCCTCCATTTAAAGTCCGAGTCTTCGTATTTAGTCTTCTCCAAAGCGTGCGCTATCGTTCCCTTTCGAATAAAAGCAAGTTCAAAAAATAACATTTTCTTGGCGTAAATATGAAGTAGTCGTAATTCGCCAGTTACTACTACTCACCAAAGGAACTCCGAGCTTATTAGCAACCAAAGAAGCCACTAGATTTCCATCTGTGTAGTTCCCGAGTATAAGGTCGGGCTTACCTCCCATTAGCTCGAGAATCTTACGAGTGGCATCCTAAAAAAAAAGAGAAGGTACTAAAATAACTTTTCTTACGGTTTGATTCTCCTTCCATACTACGAAACAAAAGCAAACCACTTGCCTTAGAGAACCTCTCCAAGTAAGGATAGATGTCGAATCTCGAAACCCACGGTCCAAGAACTCCATTATCGGTGTTAAATGGAACTCTGAGGATGTGAGAATGTGCAGTATTAGCGACGGGCTCCATTTCTTGGTTGCAAGTGTTCCCTTTTGCCTCGGGAATCAGACGAGTCACCTTGCATTATACATCTGACGTTTAAACTTTTCAATCAAAAAGGCAGTCTCACATGGTTTTCGAGGCTTAAACTCACCACAAGAACCTGAGGTGTCACGTTCAAGCCCTGCTGCTTTATCCTCAGCAATATCTCTTCTTCTAAAGCTTTCACTTGATCGAGGATGTAAACGACCTATTTGCCGTATTTTCTTGCTTTTCAGTACCGTGGAGAAACATAGGAAAAATAAAGAACGTATTTCGCTATGCACCTGCCCGCCCGTGTCGGGTAAACCAAGAACGTTCGCTTGGCCAAAGTATCCATGGACGGAGAAGATAACTATTTTGCATATCAGTGGTAGCCTGCTAAAAAGTGCTTCCATGCTTATAGGGTCCGGCGCTTGAAGTATCTCAGAGACTATTCTCATCGTTCTTACAACGGTCTCTGCGTTTTCGCCCCAACCTTTCTCGAAGCCCCATTCTTTTAACCTGAAGATAATAGGAAGAAATAAAGATCGACTAGATTGAAGAAGATACTACATAGATCGAATAAAATATGGTTATCGATTACTTCTGCTGGAAGTTCTCAAAGGGAGCGTCTTTAGGGAAGGCAGAGACGTATACTTCTGCAATGATTAATGCTTCCCGAAGCTTCTCTACGGTGTTAAGAGACTCATTGATCATGAGTTTCTGCACAGTTTGAGAACAACGAACTCAACAGCTTATTAATGAGCTACAAAAACAGCTGCTTTATTATTAATTTTTTTCGTCTACCTCTCCATGATTTTCCAGGCTGAGCAAGTACTCAACAAAAGGCTTTGCACTATCAGCGTTTCGGCTGAGCATCGAAGTCATAAACTTCGAGATATAGCTGAGCCCATTTCCTATCGACGAAGAAAGGGCCAAACGCGGCATAGTAGCATCGAAAGCTCCAAAGTCAATCTCCAGTGAATTTTCGTCCTTCGCCCTATTCACACATCATGTTGCATTGAACCATATAGAACTCTATTTCAAACATCTTATAAGAAGCGTAAATACCAGTTTTCATCCATTATCATTTCTTTGAATCTGAGATAGTCTCTGGACGTGATGATTTCCACCGAAAGAGTATCAGCGTTCACTTTGACACAGTCCCATACCCCGGGATTGTGCCTTATTGCAAAAGCAACGTAAGGTGGAACGACAGCTGCTTCCTGTAATATATATATATATATATATATACTGATTTAACTGACACAAAGATAGGGAAAATATGGACTACTAATCTCACCTGCGTCGCACTCAAGATGTCCCCGAGGGAACCTTCTAGAACTTTAGACCTTTCGGCCTTGTCTGCAATCGTCTCCTCTATCTCGTCTTGTATGTGTTGGAACTTCATAAGCCTTTTTCCCATTGCAGTAAACCTTCGAGTTCGATGTCACAGTAGTAGTTCTTTGTCAATCTGCGATTATTACATCTTCGATAACACTATGACATTCAAGTGCAAGCAAAGTACCTAGTAAAACACCTCTTCATATGGTATTGGCTCTGCCTCAAAGCATCAGGCATCGTATCAACTGCTGCGGCCGAGCCCATTCGAGATCAGAAACCAAAACTCGTCAAAACTTACGAATTTTCTAAAGGTGGATAGTTTAATTCGATGGTAATCTTTTTGGAAATAAGACGAGAATCATTTATATCGGTGAAAAGCTGCAACATCTTTTCGCGTGTGACCAAATGAAGAGAGGAAGAGAAAAGAACATTCTTGGATGAAGATTGTGGCGAGAGAAACTGAGACCAAGAAAAGAACATTCAGGTATGTGTTTGCTGCGAAACATTTTCCATTAAAAGAATATTCTTTTCTTCAAATCCTTCACTTGCTTCCATTCAGTAAACACTAAGCTCAAGCAATGTGTACAGAGGTAAAGTAACTCTGATGAAGAAAAAACAAAAAAACAAAATAAGCAAGGAAAATCATACTCCAATCCTCTCTAACAGAAAAACATAGAGTTCTTGACGTTCTCGTGCAAAGACGCAAAAACCCCATCCACAACGTAGAATCGTGCACGGAAAGCAGCCAAATGAGCATAGTACACAGGAGTCACTGTTACAATCAAAGTTAAAACTTCACCGAAAAAGATATGTTTCTCGAGCTAACTAAGCTAATACAATCTAATGGGATACGTACCAATGGAGACCGAGCGAGTGCATCTGGCATATCTGTGGAGGACAAAACAGTTAAGACTGATTAGAGATAGGAAGATTATTTCTAGCATTTGGGATGATGTTAAGGCAAGAGTCTCCTTACGTGTAGCAAAGGTTATTAGTTAAGGTCTGAAGACCATCAGCGGAGAATTGATTGTCGTCCCTCAGAACATGATAGTGGACCGGGCGACTGGTTCCCTACAAAGACACCACCGAGGACATCGCCTTTTTCTTTCTTAATCGTAATGAGAATAGTTTTCCAAGGTTTCGATAATGCAAGAAAGAGAAAACACCTGTGTGGCAGCATGGCTGCAGAGGTAGAAGTCAAACTGAGTTGGGTGACAGATCCCAGACTCTACAACAGTACCTGACGTTAAGACATCTGACGATTTCATATATATAAACTATTCCCTGAAGGTTCATATTTGGCTTTGGTGAAATTTACTGACATACCGGCCAAAATGTTTTCACTCTTAATCTTATCAACATGACGCATACCATTGTGTTCCTTCCTATAATTATTTTCCAGAAAGAACCTAGTGTGGTGGCGCTTCTGCACCACAACAAAGGTTATTGACGGCTTGCGTAGCTTCAGCAACTCAAATGCCTGTCAAAGGTCGACTTGACGGAGGTTTCAAAAGGTCCGCCAGCAACATGACGAAAAAATCTGAAACGAAAAAATAACAAGAGGCTACCTTTTCTATAGCAGAAACCTCGCGCTTCACTACATTGCTGAATTGTCCTTCACCCACTCCATTCCTAGTCAACGGAATAATCCTTGAAGATTCTAATCGTAACAAAAGCAATAATAAGATTCAACCTGCTTCACCTGTAGAAAATAATCTTCATCGGCTGCACGCCGCAATTTGAGTCCATAAATGACTTGAGCAATTCCCTGGAGTTCAGAGTTCAGCCCCATTTCGAGGAATCAGTTGTAGTTTTACCACATTTGACAGCTCAATCAAAGAAAGAAACACTGAGCAGAGTGAATCATGTCATCGTACGTGACCATGCTGCATAACTCCTCGATAATTTCCTGTCTCTGTGTTTGAGCAGAAACCCTGGCAGCATAGTATGACATCCAAGGCCAATTCTGGGAAGCAACAACCTTAACCAAATTTAGAGAAGACTTTTAGCCGTGCAGATTATTATTATTATTACTATTTACTTCTACTACCACTACCACTACCATTACCACTATTACTATTACTTACAGCTGCAATTGACTGGCTGGAGCCTTCACCAGGGCGGGGATGCGTAACGTTGGCACCAAAAATAATAGTAGGAATTTGATGGATGCCAGGAACGCCCTTGTGAAACGCCTCACATAGCACTGTATTAGTCCCACCAGTTTTCACATTCATCTTCAGAGCCAGATTACCCAAATAGCCCTGTCGTGGGTTGGAGACATGCTTCTTGAGACAGCACTGGGAGACAATGCCAAGATCAGTCTCACATATCCGCTTCACGTGACCTAAAAGATTGAATATATGATTTTGTAAGGAAAAATATATTAGGAGCACAGACTTTTAACTTAGGTCAATAATGCCACACCATAAAGGGGGCGACCATTATCTGGCAAGATAGCAATGAGTAGGTCCAGGTTCTTATTCGCTCTGCTATAACTATCTCTTAAAACCCGATCCACTGATTCTTGTCGTGCAGGTACAACAAAGACTGGTTGTTCATTGAATTTCTGCAGTTGAATGAATAGATCATTTGATGTAATGCTGATGACTACTTAACTGAAGACGTAAAAATACATTTCCTACCATGCCAGCTTCGTTGCACTTTCTAATAAGTTTGTGACAAAATGTTCTTGCCTCACCACTTCTCAAATTGGCAAAGTCAATACAGATCCAATATTTCACCTCGCCGCCCTTAAGCATTCTCTGTGCAGTAAAATATCGATTGAGAATCATATCGAATCATGGAAGTCATTCCCAAAGCATTCATTATAAAAAAAAAGGTAGATTTACCTTGTTCCGCATCTGCCATGCACCACCCACTGGTACACAGTCCTTCTCGCGACCAGTATCATTATATTTACGCTGTAAGAGCAAAATATCGACACTGAGAATCATATCGAATCATGGATTCCCAAAGCATTCATGAAAAAAAAAAGGTAGATTTTACCTTGTTCCGCATCTGCCACGCACCAGTATCATTATATTTGAGCTGTTAGAGCATACAAGCTCGTGAGGAAGAAACCAGCCAAGCAAAGCCAAGCCAAGCTAAGACAAGACGAGACTGAAGCTACTAAGGCACGAGGAGCTTAAAATTACCTGAGGAGGTGGCAGAATACGAGCATCAACCCGAATCATTTCCTCACTTATTCGGATTCCAAATTCGTTAGCATAAGCATCGCTGCCATACGCATTTCCGCGCACTGTCTGAAAGTCATCACTACTAATTAATATCTGCTGCTAGTAGAAAAATAATTTAACTAGAAAACGAGCAAACCTTAAGTATGCATTTCTCCCTTTCGGTGGGAGGGAGGCATGTGCCTCTGATGAGTTCAGTAGTTTGGTCCGTACTCAAATTCTTAGTGTACCTCTGGCCATCCACAATCACGCACAACTAGATGCCCAAGAGCATAAAGAAATCAGTCAACTAACAACAGACCAGAGGGCATAGACATATTAAACAGACCTCCATCGGCAGATAATTAGGCCTATCAGCAGTCCCAACATCAAGACAAGGTAAAAGGGTATGGACGAGAGTTATATTGTAAGTATTTTTAAAGTAGTCGACCACAGTTGTTTCCATTCCCTGTCCATTGAGCTTAAATCTTGCAAAAGCACAAATCAAAGAATGATTTTGGTGATACGAATCTTAAAGTCTTCCCGTAATAAGGTCTATCTTCTTGTCGTATCAGAACCATCGCAATGTATTAATCAATGACTCGTTACATTTGGTCCTTACGTAAGTTCCCCCGTTAATAAGGCTGTCAGGCTATTGATGCGGTACTTTCTGCGCATTCCTCTACGAACAATCTCAACCTTCACACCCCGCAGTTCTCTATCAATCTGTGCCAATCCATGCCAGAAAAGCAGAAACCGCATTTTCAATGGTCTTATAGTGTTGTTCATGAAATAATAAAGGAAAACTGGAGATGAAAAGAAAAGGAACATCGCTAACCTTGTCATATTCATCAGGAGTTAACTGTATATTCCCAGTATACCTCGGAATAAGCTCGCGTACAAAGTCAACTACATTGAGAGGTGAAATGAAGGCCGTCGACGAAAAATCTGATCCAATAATTAACATAACCAGCATAAGAGGACATGCAAAAAGAAGTACAACAGGCTATAAGAGTTTAGATGACCACTAAGATTGATTACCAAGGTTAAGCTTCAAACCCGTCTGAGTTGGGCGAATGCTTTGATAGAAGCCATCCAATCTTTGCAGCCCAGATCCCAAAGAACTCGGTGTACGAGGTTTGTAGAATAAGCGGCCAACAGAACAGTAACTAAAACAAAAAAAAAAAAAATAAGTACAGCCTATAATGGTAAAAGTTCGAAATACAGAAATGCAGGAGACATACTTTTGTGTTGGATTCTCACGCAGAACTATGTTCAAAGCTTGAAGAAACTCTTGCCGCACATGGCCTCTATCACCCTCCAAGCGCTTAGGAGTTTCGATAACCACTTTGAATTCTCTTCTGCCACCGCACAGAAAAAGTTCCAAACATGAACTGAATTGTTGGATTAAGCTATGGCAAAAGTACGATAGAACAAGGCAACGTACGTAACGTTATAAGTTGTGATCTCGTCAAACTCCTTTGTCTCAAATGGAAGACGTTCAGCACTGTACAGCAACTTCATTCCATCATATGCAGGAAGCTTATTTCCAAGTGTGGTAGCCCTGTGCTGATCCACCAGCCGTCTGATCACAGCACGATTGAGTACGCGGGAAGTAACATCTGGTGTAATCGTCACCTATTTTCAAGAAACGGAAGGGCAAATTTGAGGGAAAAAGAAAACAGAGAGTCACGTCAATGTTCCCCATGACGTATCCAAAACAACTGGGAAAGTAAGATCAGAGAGACGTCTCATGGAAAAAGCATACATTGTACTGAACCAACTCCTTATCAGCAAGCTCGGTGTGAAAGTGGTTGGCCTTCAACTTACACTTGGTACCAAGACTGCCTGTGTCAGGCCTCAGAGGTAATTCAACCAACTCGCTTGAGACATCTGCCTCAGTGTCAGGCGCTTGTAATGGCCCGACGCCTGAGGCTCGAGAAGAGGAGCTTGCATCAGAGGGTTGCTGACTAGGAGGTGAAGCACCTCTGCCACCTCCATGCTGTCCATGGCCTCCTCCTCCATTCTGTTGCTGACCACCTCTACGCTTTCTACCTTTCTTTTTCCCCATGTCAGTAACCTAGAAAAATTAAAACGTAAGAGAAGAGATACCGATGTTAGTGCATTGTTTCAATGCCTATCTCACATATCAGTATCACAAAATCATGCATCGGTGCACCACTTCTTAGGATGAATTAGGGAAAAGGAGATCATAATAACAACGTGCGCACCACCTTTGAAGCAAGAATGTGTATCTTGGATTAAAAACTCTGAATAAGACGAGTGTATAACTCCAAAACTAGCTCTCAAATATCACACAATAAAACGCCTAACGAAAAACCACGAAAGTAAGTATATCCCTTTGTCTCCCAGCCAAGGACCAGCGAGGCTTTTTTATAGCGAGAGCGATGAGAGAAGAAGAAGAAGAAGAAGAAGAAGAAGAAGAAGAAGGAGAGAAGCTAAAGAGCTTGGACTTTACGGTTGAAACCGCCAAAGTCAGTTGATATGCCCCAGTTAAATAACGTCTTTAGCTTCAGAGATCGATGACGGCGAACGAAAGTTCGTTCCGTTATGCCCCAACCTGCAATTTTTTGAAAATCGACCGTCTATAAAGTTTAAACTCGGCAGTTGCTCGTCTCTGCTTATAGCCGGCCGGCGACGGCGCCGGCGGCACCGCCCAGCTTGTGAGTGGCACATTATGAGAAACCTCAACGCCACTGACTGCCACCGACGCTCGTGTTTTCCTCGAATTGGAATTAGAGTAATTTCCCTTCAAAATTAATAATACCAAATTCATAGGTCTTTTTAATAAAATAATGTTTTTACTTTTTACTTTTGTATATTAATAAAATAGAGTTATTTTGCCAAAATTTAACAAAATCGAGGAATTTGTAACTAATAAGCATGGCGCCGTGAATTTGCTATGTATGAGTTTGCTGTGATATATCTTTCCCTGAAAAGAATATTATGTTCTTCAAAATCCTTCACTTGCTTCCTTTCAGTAAACACTAAGCTCAAGCAATGTGCACAGAGGTGAAGTAACCCATACAAAAAAAAAAAAAAACAAAAAACAAAATAAGCAAAGCAAAATCATACTCCAATCCTCTCTAACAGAAAAACATAGAATTCTTGACGTTCTCGTGCAAAGGCGCAAAAACCCCGTTCACAACGTAGAATCGTGCACGGAAAGCAGCCAAATGAGCATAGTACACAGGAGTCACTGTTACAATCAAAGTTAAAACTTCACCGAAAAAGATATGTTTCTGGAGCTAACTAAGCTAATTCAATTTAATGGGATACGTACCGATGGAGACCGAGCGAGTGCATCTGGCATATCTGTGGAGGACAAAACAGTTGAGACTGATTAGAGCTAGGAAGAATATTTCTAGCATTTGGGATGATGTTAAGGCAAGAGTCTCCTTACGTGTAGCAAAGGTTATTAGTTAAGGTCTGAAGACCATCAGCGGAGAACTGATTGTCGTCCCTCAGAACATGATAGTGGACCGGGCGACTGGTTCCCTACAAAGACACCACCGAGGACATCGCCTTTTTCTTTCTTAATCGTAATGAGAATAGTTTTCCAAGGTTTCGATAATGCAAGAAAGAGAAAACACCTGTACGGCAGCATGGCTGCAGAGGTAGAAGTCAAACTGAGTTGGGTGACAGATCCCAGACTCTACAACAGTACCTGACGTTAAGACATCCAACGATTTCATATATATATATATATATATATATATAAACTATTCCCTGAAGGTTCATATTTGGCTTTAGTGAGAAATTGACTGACATACCGGGCAAGATGTTTTCACTCTTAACCTTATCAGCATGACGCATACCATTGTGATTTTCCTTCCTATCATAATTTTCAAGAAAGAACCTAGTGTGGTGGCGCTTCTGCACCACAATAAAGGTAATTGACGGCTTGTGTAGCTCCAGCAACTCAAATGCCTGTCAAAAGGTCGACTTGATGGAGGGTTCAAAAGGTCCGCCAGAAACACGACGAAAAATCTGAAAGGAACAAATAACAAGAGGCTACCTTTTCTATAGCAGAAACCTCGTGCTTCACTACATCGCTGAATTGTCCTTCACCAACTCCATCCCTGGTCAAAGGAATAATCCTTAAAGATTACTACATATCGTAACAAAAGCAATAATAAGATTCAACGTGCTTCACCTGTAGAAAATAATCTTCATCGGCTGCACGCCGTGATTTGAGTCCATAAATGACACGAGCAATTCCCTGGAGTTCAGAGTTCAGACACAATTCGAGGAATCAGTTGCAGTTTACCACATTTGACAGCTCAAACAAAGAAAGAAACACTGAGCTGAGTGAATCATGTCATCGTACGTGACCATGCTGCATAACTCTTTGATAATTTCCTGTCTCTCTGTTTGAGCAGAAACCCTGGCAGCATAGTGCGACATCCAAGGCCAATTCTGGGAAGCAACAACCTTTAAAAAAAATTGGAAAAGACTTTTAGCCATGCAGATTATTATTACTATTATTATTATTATTATTATTATTATTATTATTATTTTTATTACTATGCAACTACTACTACCACTACTTACAGCTGCAATGGACTTGCTGGAGCCTTCACCAGGGCGGGGATGCGTAACATCAGCACCAAAAATAATAGTAGGAATTTTTTGGATGCCAGGAATGCGCTCGTTAAACGCCTCAAACAGCACTGTATTAGTCCCACCAGTTTTCACATTCATCTTCAGAGCCAGATTAGCCAAATAGGGGTTGCTCGGGTTGGAGACATGCTTCTCGAGACAGCACTGGGAGACAATGCCGAGATCAGTCTCACATATCCGCTTTAGGTCACCTATAGGATTGAATGTATGATTATGTAAGGAAAAATATATTAGGATCACAAACTTTTAATTTAGATCAATAATGCCATACCGTAAAGGGGCGCACTATTTTTTGGCAAGATAGCAATGAGTATGTCCAGGTTCTTATTCGCTCTGCTATAACTATCCCTTAGAACCCGATCCACCGATTCATGTCGTGCACGTAGAGCGAAGACTGGTTGTTCATTGAATTTCTGCAGTTGAATGAGTAGATCATTTGAAGTAATGTATGATGACTACTTAACTAAAGACGTAGGGAAAATGCATTTCCTACCATGCCAGCTTCATTGCACTTTCTAATAAGCTTGTGACAAAATGTTTTTGCCCCATTTTCTCTCAAATTGGCAAAGTCAATACAGATCCAACGTTTCACCTCGGCGCCCTCAATCATTCTCTGTGCAGCAAAATATGCATTTTCGACGCTGAGAATCATATCGAATCATGGAATCATTCCTAAGCACTCATGAAAAAAAAAGGTGGATTACACTGTTCTGCATCTTCCACACTCCATCCACTGGTACACAGACCTTCTCGCGACCGGTATCATTATATTTGAGCTGTAAGAGCATAATACAAGTTTGTGAGGAAGAAACAGCCAAGAAAAGCCAAACCAAGCCAAGACAAGACAAGACTGAAGCTATTAAGGCACGAGGAGCTTAAAATTACCTTAGGAGGGAGCAGAATACGAGCGTCAACCCGAATCATTTCCTCACTTATTTGGATTCCAAACTCTGTAGCATAAGCATCGCTGCCATATGCATTTCTGCGCACTGTCTGAAAAAGTCATCACAACTAATAAATATCTGCTGCTACTAGAAAAATAACTTAACTAGAAAATGAGCATACCTCAAGTATGTGTTTCTCCCTTTTGCTGGGAAGGAGGCATGTGTCTTTGATGAATCTAGCAGTCTGCTCTGCACTTAAATTCTTAGTGTACCTCTGGCCAGCCACTATCACGCACAACTAGATGCCCAAGAGCATAAAGAAATCAGTCGACTAACAACAGACCAGAGGGCATAGACATATTAACAGACCTCCATCGGCAGAAAATTAGGCTTATCAGCAGTCCCAACATCAAGACAAGGCAAAAGGGTACGATCGAGAGTTATATTGTAAGTATTTTTAAAGTAGTCGACAACAGTTGTTTCCGGTCCCTGTCCACCATTGAGCTTAAATCTTGCAAAAGCACAAATCAGAGAATGATTTTGGTGATACGAATCTTAAAGTCTTCTCCTAACAAGGTCTATCTTCTTGTCGTAACAGAACCATCACAATGTATTTATCAATGACTCGTTACGTTTGGTCCTTACGTAAGTTCTCCCGTTACTTTGGTTGTCAGGCTAGTGATGCGGTACTTCCTCCGCATTCCGCTACGAATGATCTCAACCTTCACACCCCGCAGTTCTCTATCAATCTGTGCCAATCCATGCCAGAAAAGCAGAAACCGCTTTTTCAATGGTCTTATAGTGTTGTTCATGGAATAATAAAGGAAAACTGGAGACGAAAAAAAAAGGAACATAGCTAACCTTGGCATATTCATCAGGAGTTAACTGTATATTCCCAGTATACCTCGGAAAAAGCTCGTGTACAAAGTCAACTACATTGAGAGGTGAAATGAAGGCCATCGACGAAAAATCTGATCCAATGATTAACATAACCAGCATAAGAGGACATGCAAAAAGAAGTACAACAGGCTATAAGAGTTTAGATGACCACTAAGATTGATTACCAAGGTTAAGCTTCAAACCCGTCTGAGTTGGGCGAATGCTTTGATAGAAGCCATCCAATCTTTGCAGCCCAGATCCCAAAGAACTCGGGGTAGCACGGTTGTAGAATGAGCGGCCAAAGGAAAAGTAACTAAAACTGAACAAAATAAGTACATCCTACACTTGTAAAAGTTCGAAATACAGAAATGCAAGAGACATACTTTTGCGCTGGACTTTCACGCAGAACTATGTTCAAAGCTTGAAGAAACTCTTGCCGCACATGGTCCCTATCACCCTCCAAGCGCGTAGGAGCTCCGATTACCACTTTGAATTGTCTTCTGCCACCGCACAGAAAAAGTTCCGAACATGAACTGAATTTGTTGGAATAAACTATTGAAAAAGTAAGACAGAACAAGGCAACGTACGTATCGTTATCAGGTGTGATCCCGTCGAAATCATTTGTCTGTGGAAGACTTTCAGCACTGTAGAGCAACTCCTTTCCATCGTATGCAGGAAGCTTATTTCCAAGCCTGGTAACCCTGTGCTGATCCACCAGCCGTCTGATCACAGCACGATTGAGTACGCGGGATGTAACATCTGGTGTAATCGTCACCTGTTTTCAAGAAACGGAAGGGCGAATTTGAGGGAAAAAGAAAACAGAGAGTCAAGTCAATGTTCCGCACGACGTATCCAAAACAACTTGGAAAGTAAAATCAGAGAGACGTCTCATGGAAAAACATACTTTGTACTGAACCAACTCCTTGTCAGCTAGCTCGGTGTTGAAGTGGTTGGCCTTCAACTTGCACTTGGTACCAAGACTGCCTGTGTCAGGCCTCAGAGGTAATTCAGCCAACTCGCTTGAGGCCTCCGCCTCACTATGAGCCGCCTCTGCCTCGGTGTCAGGCGCTTGTGATGGCCCGACGTCTGAGGCTCGAGAGGAGGAGCTTCCATCATAGGGTTGCTGACTAGGCGGTGGATCACCTCTGCCACCTCCATGCTGTCCCTGCCCTCCTCTTCCACCCTGTTTCTGACCACCTCTGCCACCTCTATGCTTTCGTCCTTTCTTTTTCCCCATGTCAGTAACCTGGAAAATTAGAACGTAAGAGAAGAGATGCAGGTGTTGTGCATTGTTTCAATGCCTATCTCACATATCAGTATCACAAATCATGCATCGGTGCACCACTTTTTCTCAGGATGAATTAGGGAAAAGGAGATCATAATAACAACGTGCGCATCACCTTTGAAGCAAGAATGTGTATCTTGGATTAAAAACTCTGAATAAGTAGAACTCCAATACTGCTCTCAAATATCACCCAATAAAACGCCTAAAGAAAAACCAGGAATGTAAGCATATCCCTTTATCTCCCAGCCAAGGACCAACGAGGCTTTTTTATAGCGAGAGCGATGAGAGAAGAAGAAGAAGAAGAAGAAGAAGAAGAAGAAGAAGAAGAAGAAGAAGAAGAAGAAGAAGAAGAAGAAGAAGAAGAAGAAGAAGAAGAAGAAGAAGGAGAGAAGCTAAAGAGCTTGGACTTTACGGTTGAAACCGCCAAAGTCAGTTGATATGCCCCAGTTAAATAACGTCTTTAGCTTCAGAGATCGATGACGGCGAACGAAAGTTCGTTCCGTTATGCCCCAACCTGCAATTTTTTGAAAATCGACCGTCTATAAAGTTTAAACTCGGCAGTTGCTCGTCTCTGCTTATAGCCGGCCGGCGCCGGCGCCGGCGCCACCGCCCAGCATGCGAATGGCACATGATGAGAAACCTCATCGTCACTGACTGCCACCAACGCTTGTTGTGTTTTCCTCGAATTGGAACTAAAGTAATTTCTCTTCAAAATTAATGCCAAATTCGTATAACAATTAATTGATATTTTAAGTAATTAATTGAATGCATAAGTGATTTCTCTAATCCTAATCGACGCTCCAACTAGATTTGACCCGACCCGGAAAACGGCGTCGGATTGTTTCCTTCATGTTTTCTTACTTGGATCCGATCCGATCCGATCCGATCCGAATAGCCGCTGCTGCGCCCCTATGATACTCGTCCAACGATTTTTATCTTAAGTCGCTACCGACGGCGATTTCGTCTAATCGGATTTTTGCAGCCACTATACGATGATCGAATACTCAGAATTGAAAAGAGACCATGTTATGCTTCAGCTCAGCCAATCCCCGCTTGCTGATACCATCGCCGTCGCCGACTAAGTCCATCGCCGTCAAAAACAAGGAAGCTTTATACCCAAAGCTAAACCCATATCATCGCACCAGTATCACTCAGTTCGCACTCAATTGTTTCAGGCCCACGAATTGCAACGCTTCTATGGAATCGGCACCTATCTCTCAAGAGCCCACATTCGATTTCCTCACTAAGAAGCCCTACGTGCCACCTTCATGGGCATCGAAGCTCGAGCCTGTTCCTTCCCATGTATTTAAGCTAGGCCATGTACGGATTTCTGTCTTAGAAAGATTCCTTTTTTTGTATATATATAACTCGGTAAAACGAGTATACATTTACATGTCCAACAGCTGTGTGTGTTTGGATAGTGAATTTTTGTGCCTTGTGCTTGCAGTTTCCTACTCCTATACATAAATGGAACCTTCCCAATTTGCCCAAGAATACAGAGGTCTACCTCAAGGTTGCTTCATTGAATCAATGAGTATTGGTTGTTTTATTCACTCATTAGCTGAATGTCACTGCCTCTTGATCGATTACTTGGGCAATTTTGGGCAATATAATTTGATATCACAACTGCCTTTTCCATCCCCTAATGAGTGGAATTTGCAAATTTAGAGGGATGATCTTTCTGGGATGCAATTGAGTGGTAACAAAGTCAGGAAACTCGAATTCTTGTTGGCGGATGCAGTGGCACAAGGTGCCGATTGCATTATTACCATTGGAGGGATACAGAGCAACCATTGCCGTGCTACAGCTGTGGCTGCCAAATATTTAGGCCTAGACTGTTTCCTTATTTTACGCACTTCAAAGGTACAAAAACACATTTTTCGATCGTTATTCCCATGTTATTTAACTTATTTCATTTTTTTGCTGATGATTAACTATTAACCTTGCAGGTTCTAGTAGACAAAGATCCTGGATTGACCGGGAATCTCTTGGTTGAACGCTTAGTTGGAGCACACATTGATCTCGTCTCTAAAGAAGAGTATGCAGACGTTGGAAGTGTTGTATGTCTACTTGATGCAGCCCATCTTATTTTCTGTTTGCCAATGTGCCTCATCATTATTTTGTGTTGTTTCATGCTTTGAGCAAGGAACGGAGATTTGTTCGTAGTGTACATCAACTATATTTTTTTGACCCAGTTATCTCATTGTTAACCGTCGATTTACTGTATCAGGCTCTTACCAACATATTGAGAGAAAAATTATTGAAAGAAGGAAGAAAGCCCTATGTTATTCCCGTTGGCGGATCAAATTCCTTGGGAACTTGGTAAAATCTTTTCTTGGATATATTTCCATTTTGCTTCCTTGAATTCCGTGGGAACTGAAGTTTCATCAATTTTTTTCAGGGGTTACATTGAGGCAGTTAGGGAGATCAGTGAACAGCTTCAAAAGTGTAGCAGTGAAGTAGCATTTGATGATATTGTAGTAGCATGTGGGAGGTGTCACATCTAACCTTTTTAGTCTATTATGTACGCATACTATCTAATGCCATTCTTAAATCTCGTATCTTTCGATGTTCCATTTTTCTTCAGCGGTGGCACAATTGCTGGTTTAGCTGTGGGATCATGGCTGAGTAATTTGGGAGCCAAAGTACATATACTCTTTCATCTACTTCTTATTAACCACTTCTTATAACGAAATCTTATTGAATCTTTTTAAATGCAGATACATGCTTACTGCGTATGCGATACTCCTGACTACTTCTACGAGTATACCCAAGGCCTACTCGATGGGCTTCATGCGGGAGTCAATGCACGTGATATAGTTGACATTCGAAATGTGAGCTTCTTTCGCCAAATGATTGGTGGAATCTTCGTAGAAAATATCCTCCAAAGAATCTTTGCATATTGACTGAAATGCAAAGTAGAATTTCATTTGCTGATGCTTTGGTGCAGTTTCGACCAAAACATATAATGCTATACACTTAAATACTTCTTCAAATTCTTCAGGCCAAAGGGCTTGGCTATGCACTCAACACTGCTGGGGAACTTCAACTTGTTAAGGAAATCGCAGAAGCAACAGGGGTTGTTCTTGACCCAGTCTATAGGTATAAATTCCAACGCTTTTCGTAAACTTCTAGTCGAACTAGAAAGCGATGAAGTGAGAAAAAGGCAATAATCTGAACTCCAAATTTCTTAAAAGATCAAGTTTTATCGTTTGGCCTCTCTGTTGATTGGCAATGCATATCAGCATGTTCATTAAGATCAAGCACTACCTAAACCTTAATGTTTTTTTCCTTTCTTTTTTTTTTTTCTAATAATCTAGTGGAAAAGCAGCTTATGGAATGACGAGAGACATGTCTGAAAATCCCGAAAAATGGCAAGGAAGAAAAGTGCTCTTCATACACACAGGCGGGCTACTGGGCTTATTCGACAAGACGGATCAAATGTCCTCGTTGGTTGGGAATTGGAGGAAGATGGATATCAACGAATCGATACCTCGTAAGGAAGGCATCGGTAAAATGTTTTGAACTTATCGAAAGAAAAAGACGAAGATTTTCCTTCAATTTGTTCTACGAGTCAAAACAAGTATAACCATAGCTATGCTTCCCTGTCGTAGTTTAATCGACTCGAGTTTGCCAATATGTACAACAATGAAGATACTCCTTTGCTTATATTTGTTTTAATGGTTTTTCTGCCCTATTATGTTTTGTCAAAAAAAACCCTGTTTTCAGTTCTTAAGATGACACATCTGAAAACCAACATCAGTTTGGCCTGGAAAAAGCTTAAAAGATTTCACACAACATATACAACAACAATGCTAAGATATTTATCCTACTGATACGGCATGCGAAATACAACACAGTTATCCAAATACAACTTGGCTGTCTTGCCCATCCTTCCAGCGTTTTCGAAGGTCTTTCAAAAATACTACAACCCTTCCGTAGTTTGTCTGGCAAACACTCAAGGAGGTGCTTTTCATCGTATCCCTTCAATTCAATGCTCTAAGTTCAGACCCAAATCTTTACAAGTGGCATCTTTCAAGCCAAAATTCTCCAACCTTTCAAGAAGATATCGGTTCGTAAGGATACTGTAACCATGGATGATTCAATGCTTCTGAAGCTGAAGGCCTCTTCTTTGGGTTTACTTCGAGCAGATGAGCAACAAAGTCGATGAAGCCTTGGTCTCCCATTGGCAATCGGTGCCTTAACGATGATTTCTTTGGTATCAAGTATTCGAGCTTGTTGCTTTCCTGAGAAAAGAATATATGCGTAGTAGATTCACCGTATCAATCATCAATCTGAAATATTTGCGAAGCATATATAAAAACAGAGTAGCATGTTTACCTGGTTTCTCTCATAAAGCATGTGATTCTTGGTGAAATATTTGTATGTATCTTTCCCTTCAGCTAGCATATCTTGCTCAATGGGGCTGATTATTCCAATCACTCGAGCAAGTAATGTTGCAGGTGAATCATTCTGAAATAGAACCTGCTTACATAAAATCTGTGTTATTTATTACCTTTATTGACTTCCCGTAATAGATGAGAGAGCTACGAACTTGAAAGAAACTCACATTGCCTGTACAAAGCTCTGCTAAGATGCAACCGAGGGACCATATATCGATTTTCTTGCAATAAGGAAGTCCAAGGATAACCTCGGGCGCTCTATACGACCTAGACTGAACGTACGAACAGAGATGATCGGTCTCAAAGCAACTGCTCCCAAGATCAATGACCTTTACCTCACATCTGCTGTAACTTTTAACCAATATGTTCTCAGGCTTCAGATCACAGTGTATGAGGCCGAGACTGTGTAAGAATTGAAGGGCTTCCAAGCACTGAATGGTAATAGACTGCACCATAGGCATCAACATCAGTATTAGTAACCAAACTAACGATGCAAGAGATAGAAAAGGCACTAGTGCGATTTACCTGAAGCCTTGGCATTGTGAAGTAGACTTCGCCGCCCGATTCTCGGTTGAATTTGTGGAACTCGTATAGATTCGCTTTCAGCAATTCACATACAATTAGCAAATGCTCCTTCATGTGAAAATATATGACGATCATTCGATGGTCAATTTAGAAACAGAAAAGGGAAAAGTGAGATTTTTTTAATGTCAAGAAAATTGCTGTCTCTTACTCGATAATAGAAGTAGTCATACAAGCGTAGCAAATGGTACTTGTCGGCGGGATCATGCCTGTTCACATACTTGAGAAGCTTAATCTCATCGAGGCTCTGATCAAAAAAGTCTTTGTTGTTCTTTATGATCTTCACGCAAACATCCATGCCAGTATGCAAGTCATGTGCTTGAATAGCTTTGCTGAATGCAGCTGACCCGAGATACTCAGTGACATGGTAACGCCCGGCAATTACTGAGTTCAAGACAACGTGGAAGCTTTTGTCCTCTTCGAAGCCAGTCCTGAAAAAGTAAATCCAGTCTTTGTACAGTTCAAATTTAGACAAATCCCAAAACACGTGAAAACGTTGGATCCTGACTTTCATGTATATTTTTGCAGAGGACGGACTAAGTTAAGAGATCTCGTGTATCGAACTTCAAAATGTAGGGGAAAAAAAGAACCTGTTTTTTCGGTGGACAATTTTCAAATTGAAAGTTTCGAATTCTTCCTCCTGCAACTTTATCTGCTTCACTTGTTCTTGCACAGCAGCAGCTTCATCATCCTCAACTGATTCCTCTTCTCTAACAACCACCGCTGAAGTTGCATCTTTTTTCTGCATGTGTCCGGCCTCATTACGTCTGTAATTTGATAACGAGGATGGACTCGAGTTTGCAGATTGTTCAGCAAAAACATTGCTATCATCTCTCGAACTTTTAACAGGCGACGATTCGCTGCTTTTGCGCCTCCACGAAGCAACAGAGTCATCAGCTTCATCGCCGACAGTAGCATTTCCCTGAGCTGACCACAAAGGTTTGCTTGAACTTGGCTGCTTCAATTGTCCATCTCTAGGAGGAGGAAACGAAAATCCTCCATCACTGTGACTCGTTGGCACTGAATAACTCCCCTTGTCGTTAGTCATATGTTTATCAGATTCAAGCCTCTTCGTTCTATTCTTCACCTTCTTGGGTCTTACGCCAGTGTTCTTATGAGTCTCATACTGTGACTGCCTACTCGCCCCAGCAAAGTTAACATCTTGATCGTTAAAATACTCAGCGTCCCCTTCACTACTACCCCCAACCAAACTCTCACGCACTTCACTGCCCACATCAGCAGCATCGCTATTGATCCCAACACCAATGGATCTAACCGAACCGTGCTGATCATCATCCATGCAAATATCATCTAGGCGTGTCCTTCCATGTTCGTTTATAACTTTCCCATCTTCTAGCATAACAAGTTCATTCGTACGAGTTACAAATCCTTGCCAAACGGGCTCAGAGCACATCAGATTTAGCTCCTCTTCATCCATCAAATGCCCATCATATTGATCAATCATGCCATCCTCGGTGTTTCTCCTATGCCTTGAAGTCGTCCCAGAGAGCCCCAAAGGGTCATCTGCAGATACGCCAGCGTCCACATTCGCCGACTGGATATAATGCTCGCCTGAGAAGTAAGAATCATCTTCTGCAAAAGACTGATCGTCCTCATCAGTTTTGTTATGCCCTGTTTCTTGAGGGTCTGGCACACTGCTATGGCCCGTGCCCTTTTCGTTATCACTTGGATAGTCAATTTCGTGGGCCAGAAACCAAGTCTCGTCTTCGATAGGCTGCCTCATATAACCAACGTCGTCGTCATCTTCGTATTCGTCAGAGTCCCAATATTCGTTATGATAATCTATGGATCCGCTCAAGCCGTCGCCTACAGTTGCAAAACCAGAAACTAGATCAGAAGTATCCTCAGCAATACCCTGACTTACTGATAGCCAATTTCCACCTCCTAGCTTTTTCCCTGTAGGTTTCATCACCGAAGAAATAACCATCACTCAAGTAGATTGAGAGCAATCACAAAAACATGCAGTGTGAGACATCATTATAAATTTTGCACTACTTTGTCGAGGCAATAGAGAGAATTGATAGGACCAAGAAATCTTCGAAACTATAAGGGTGTTCAGGCAAAAGCTAACATGATATTTAGTTTAACAAACTTTATCGATTTATTGTCACTCAAGGTAATGATGGAACATATGAAACACAAGATGTAACTATGATGAAGTCACCAAACAATATCAGAATAATACTAAAGATATAAAAGTTGACGTCTGCCAGACCTGAATTGCTGATTTCTTGGCCAATAGGCACATCAAGAAATGACCCAATGAGATAACCATTCTCTGGATTCAAGATCTTTGGGCCACTAGAATCACCTTCGTACTTTTCCTCCCAGTGAATATTGAATGACTTGTCCACTGACTTAAGCCTCACAGGTGGCAGTGTGGGTAAGTCTTCCTTTCGGTCTTGAGTTGCCAGCTGAAAATCGAATGCACCGAAATCTTTTGGATCCGCTCCACGAATCTTCTCAAAGAATATAGCTGTTCCAACCCCATCCAATTGTTCCTTTATTTCTGCTCTACTGTCATTATTATCCTCTGCTTTCCTTTTTCCTTCTTTTCTATCAACAACACTAGCAGCAGCACCTTCATAACCAATCGAAGTATCTTCCTTGGAATTTGCAAAAGCAGATTTGATGGAACTATCTTTCCAAACAACATCTGGAAAAGGAAGAACAGATAAACTAGTTTTGGAGTAAGCTTTTCCTTCCAGCGGATCCTTAGAGAAAGCATTATTCGATTTTTTTCCTTGATCAGATTCCTTGCACTCACTATTCTCATGCTTTTGTCCTATATTAGCACTGCCAACACCACTGGGCCAAAAAATCTTCTCACCAGTAAAGGTAATATCTTTTCCAGGTTTCAGATTACTGCTACCAATGTCAAGAGTCTCAACTGCTTTGACCTGAAACCCAGAAAACTTGTTCTCAACAATATTCCCACCATCATCACTTTGAGAAATTGGACCATTACTCGTACTGTATTTCCAAGAGCAAGTATCTATCATTGCATCGTTCGAACTATTAGAGAAGCCGGGCTTCTTTTCACTTGCGAAAACGTTCTCCCTAACCTTGCTCTGCTCAGCAATAGCACCAAAGTTATTCTGCCTGCTCTCTGATGCATCTCTTCCTAATCCACAATCTACCTCTTTCACGATAAGCTCTTTATAAGCCTCAGAGCTGCTAGAGGTTGATGCATCTTCTACACGTTCCCTTTTAAGTCGAGTAGTTTGGTTTTCAGCTGCAATTCCATTGACTTTTTCGTAAGACTTGGTCCCTTTCTCATTTATTCTCAGCTTTTCAAAATCCTTATCTAACTCGGATCTTTTATTCAGTTCACTTCTTAAAGCCGCCTCTGCTTTGCTCAATTTGTTTCGTTTGAGGAATTCTAATATGTCATCTACCGAATATGAATCCGCCATTGTAAAGTGATCTCCAACAATCCAAGAAATTAAGCACTGAAATAATGCCACCTACAAAACCCTGGAAAGAGGGGAAACGTAGAGCAAAATATTGGCATAAAACTCATTATACATGGCATTGCTTTCCACCTATATTGCAGTTTTATCCATCAATACTCGTCAACAACAGAACAATCCAATATGACATCTTGCCATCGAAATAGAAGCACCCGAAAGAACAAAACCCACACAAAGCTTCTCACATATCAATGATAAATAACCTAAAAGAACACAACCTAAACAACACAGCATAAATCATAGGGAAATTCCACTGAATCTAGACTATATTGACAATCGAAATAAACCCAACATCCAAGATTAACACAACCATAAAAGATCACAATAGAAGGCACTGTTTTCCTTGGGATACAGCAGGAAAGCCCCTTCATTTATCACAAAGATCTGAACTTTGACGAAACCCTAAAACGCACAGAGCTCGTAATAAAATGCCGAACGAATCAGGCGAAACGCGAAATGCAAAACTCACAGATCGAGATAATACGGCAGTTGGGAAAGCCAAGAACGTTGCTTGTCGATTCCATTCACATGGCTCAATCGATCCAAATACACATCTCTGCAACACTTACAGTGAAACAATCGTACTACCAAGAACAATATAAAATGAAATGCCAGTTATGGGTCCTTTTTCTAACCCTTTTCCTTGTAATGTACCAACGTTTGAGTGCTAATTCTGGGTTTGGGTCTGGTGAAAAAAAAAAAAAGAGTAATTAATTAATTAATCGTTTTGTCATAGTTTATATGTAATTTAAAATACACTCACGAGCGCCTGCAGAAATTTTCAGGCCATAAAGATTGGTTTTAACACAGATTGTAACCTTGCGAATATTCTTATTTTTATTAATAAAAATAATGTGGATAAAATTAGACACAACATACATTAATTCACGAATCCTCATGGTTGACAGGTTGAAACGAGGGCATTAAAGTAAATTCACTAATTTGCAAATTGTCTTAAATTATGGATGTGTGGGTTATGGCATTAATTTAATGTGTCAGAATTGCAGTTTAGATGATCATATCATATGGCGGATATATGCAACTTATCAACATAAATTATCCAACGTTTCTATGTCAAAGGCAAAAAAAGGTAGATAATCCATAGAATTATTCACACTTATTTCATCAGAGGTATTCACTCTTCAAACCTCGTACTTCCAGCCTTAACTTCGTTTCGGCCATTATTCATCAGCTAAAAAACACCTCAAAATCGCCCACTATATTCCAAATTCTATCAAGAACAGCCTTTGAAGAAGCTCATCAGCGTATCGAACTGAGGATCACCTTCAACAATGGCCAACCTTCTCTTCAAAACCCTATTTTCATCCTCAACTTCTTGAATCTTCCTCTTCCTCTCATGAACCTCCCTCTCGAGGCCCTCGATTCTCACCCGCTGCTCTCCCATCGCTTTCTTCAGAGCTTCGTTGATCGCCTGAAGATCTCCAATGGATTCCTTGGCCCGTTTGCTGGCCCGCTTTCTGTTGAACCAGCTTGAAACCTGCTCGGCGTCTAGGCCCGTGGCCCGCACCAGGCGTACCTTCTTCTCCTTGCTCAAGTGCTCGGATTCCTTGAACGCTGATTTTAAGACGTCAATTTGATCCTTGTCGAATCGTTTCGCCATGATATATGCAATAGCATATATATGATGGTATTATCTTCTTACGTATAGATTTGTGCTTATGCTATTTAGGGTTTATATAATGAACAAAAACCAATGAAGAAGAGAAATGGGTTAGGGCTACGTGTGTTAGTACATTTTCTTGTTATTGCAACTGATATGTCTGTAGTTACTCACTATATTGAGATTCTGCCGGCAGAATCTCAACGCCAAGTCATTCTTCGGATTAATCGGTGTTTTTTTTTTCCAGTTCGTCGGGTTTTATGTTTATGTTTTTTTAAACATGCTCTTCTATTGTTTTCGTTGGAATTTTCGAGTCGACGACAGCCTAATACATGCCCTAACTGTCCGAGAAAAACAAGGTATAGCTTTCATCTCTTTCTCTTTTCACAAGCTAGCACATTTATTATTGAAAGCCGTCTAGAATTGAAGGGAAATTTTATCAAACTCGGCGATATTAGTAAAGAAGAAGCCTAGCTATTCGATACTAACAAATTAAAATATAGTATGTGATCTCCCCTAAATTAAAGCATCATGGTACAATAAAGTTAATAAATTAACATGTTGGGCGTGTAGGGTATAAATTTATATTAGGGTTTGCACATATTAAGATGAATATGAGCAATTTGATTATATTAAGGCCTCCACGACGAAAGAAATGATAGCATTAGTAAGCATGTCTTACCCTTATCGATTGAGAACATAGAGCTCGAAGATTTCGAACTAGCGAAAAAGAATATATAATGTGAACGAACTACGAATAAGATGGTTTATCTCTATGAATTCAAGAAAGAGCGTCAACTCCATATTACATATATATACTTATATTCTGCTTGGAAAGAAAGATTCTCGTGTATTATACGACAGACGAGTTGTGTTACCAAAAAGTACGAATTCAATTTAATCTGCACACACGACGCAATATTTACTAATCCGTGAGAACGGCAGAACCTCAATTTTTTTGTCATTTGTTCGGCAAGGAAATTAATGTTATTCTTCGCAATTTCTTGCCTCTGCGATAAATTAACTAGTTTGTTTTTAAATTCGATTAGTATTCGAAGCCGGCTTGGCAAGGATATCATTATAAAAATCGCGTCTTTACACAAATTTGAATAGATAATAGAAAGTATATTATATCAGTGTAGCACCGACAGAAAATAAAACAATCTTTTTTTTTTTTCGGAGAGGAGAAAATAAAACAATCTAATAACGCAGATAAAGGGACGTATACCTACTACACGCCCCCTTCGCATGTCGGCAGCATTTAGTTCTCTTTCCATCTTACACGAGACATTTTCTTTCTACTATTATTACATCAAAAGTATGATGTATACGGATACATTCGTTGGAATCAAAGTTAACTAATAACAATGTGTTTTTGCGTACTCCATTGGTCTTCGAATGGACGACACTATACCCTACTATAAGTCTTGTTTACGAATTAAAGCATAATGAATGATATCCAACATTTTGTTGCACGTTTTGTCTGAAAATAAGGCTACTGAATATATTAGGCTGGCTGATAATGTCACAAATGTACACTTGCATAAATAATGGGAATCGTTCCATGATATATTGGATGTGAAAAACCACCATCATGTTCTTGATTTAAACTCGCTATTCATAGAAACTACTCCACGGTACATGCATTTATTTACCCTCAACGATATTGCAGAAGCAAATTTTACGATCTATACTACATTCATACTACACACATATATATAGAGAGAGAGAGATATCAATCATCACCCCATCGCATCAGATCGGATATCAAGATAAATCAACTCAGAAAAGCATACGAAAATGGGCTCTCTTTCGATCCCATTATCCGATTCGCGCCACGAAGACGAAAAGGACGAGCAAATTCCACGGCATTTAGATCAAACCCACCTTCTCAACCTCTTCAAATCCCAGCAAAAGTACCTCAATCACTTCTTTCAAAACCTCGATCTATCTCAGACCCTTAGTTTCACGGAGGCCCTCCTAACCACCAAAGGCACCATCTTTTTCTCCGGCGTCGGAAAATCTGGCTTCGTGGCGCAGAAGATCTCTCAAACCCTCGTCTCATTGGGCGTAAAGTCGGGATTTTTATCGCCGGTGGACGCTCTCCACGGCGACATCGGCATACTCTCCGCCGAAGATCTGCTCGTGATGTTCAGCAAGAGCGGAAATTCCGAGGAGCTCATCAGATTGGCGCCGTGCGCCAAGGCGAAGGGAGTTTTCTTGATAGGCGTGACGTCGGTGAGGCCCAATGGGCTCATGGGTTTGTGCGATATGAATGTGCATTTGCCCTTGGAGAGGGAACTTTGCCCCTTCGACATGGCGCCGGTGACTTCGACGGCGATTCAGATGGTGTTTGGGGACACGGTGGCCATCGCCTTGATGGGCGCCAGGAGCTTGAGCCGCGAGGAATACGCCGCCAACCACCCCGCCGGGAGAATTGGGAAAAGCTTGATCTTTAGGGTGAGTGAGTTTTCTTGATTGTGTACGGCGATTGTTGCTGGGCTTTCCATATTGTTCGATTTTAGGTGTGGATTTAAACATCCTATATATGGGTCCACCGTAAGATTCTGAAATCCCGTCTTTTTTTTTGGTTTGATTTCGCAGGTGAAGGATGTAATGAAGAAGAAGAAGGAAGAGCTTCCATTGTGCAGAGAAGAAGACCTAATCATGGATCAGCTAATGGAGCTGACAAGTAAAGGGTGTGGGTGCCTTTTTGTTGTAGACGAAGAACACCATCTTTTGGGAACATTCACAGATGGGGACCTTCGAAGAACACTTAAGGCTAGTGGTGAAGGGATCTTCAAGCTCACCGTGGGAGACATGTGTAACAGGTTTTTAAGACAGAGATAAATCAAGAATTCACCGACCCTAAAGATCCTTATTTTACCTTTTTTTGTACTTTGTATTTCTCTCAGGAACCCTAGGACAATCGGGCCCGAGGCCATGGCGGTGGAAGCTATGCAAAAGATGGAATCTCCGCCCTCGCCAGTGCAGTTCTTGCCCGTGGTGAGTGAGGGCAATATCGTCATTGGGATCGTCACTTTGCACGGATTGGTATCTTTTGGATTGTAATGACAATTTGTTGTAGTGGATGAAGTCTGTATTCCAACAATTGTAGGCTAAGGCAGAGAACAAGAAGTATTTGTATTGTATCTCTCAAGTCAAATCTCTCCATCCCATAGTTCCTGGACCGATTTATACTGCCCATTTGGAAACACAAAGTTTTCTCCTCGGACTATTCGACGCTGAGGAATGTCTCGAATCTTTCCACGTTCTTCGTCGGTGAGTTCCCAGTCGAAGATCTGAAGGTTCTGTTTCATCCTAGGTTTGTTGAAGCTCTTCACTATTGGAGTTACACCTTGCTCGTATATCCATCTTAAGGCCACCTTCAGACGTTATTCCAAATCAATCGATTAGAAATCTTGCACAAGTGTCACGCAGTTACGAAGACTATTATTTGAAATCAGGATGATAAATATTATTACCTGGGCTACGCTCTTACTCTTCGCATCTGCGATCTCCTTAAGGATCGGGCTCTCCATTACAGAATTAGATCCCCAAGGAGTTCCGTTAGCTCCCAGAGGGGAGTAAGCGCACACGTGTATGTTATTAACCTTACAGAACTCCAGCAATTTGTTTTGTTGCCACGCTACGTTCATTTCGACCTGATAGATTCATCGCGTGCTACATCTTTGATTTCAAGAAAAGTTCGTAAGATGTAAAGAGAGAACTTGATATCAAAATTCTTACCTGGTTAACTGCAGGTACTATTGAGGCGAATTCCAGGAGCTTTGATAACTTTGCACATGAAGTTGCTAACGCCAATAGACTTGGCCAGCCCAAGCTTACAACATTCTTCCATGGCTTCCCACACTTGTTTAACATCAAAATGGAGCATGTCTTCCCCACTGAGTTTGAAAGGGTATTTAGTGGTTGCACTTTGCTTCATGGTCATTGGCCAATGAATAAGGTACAAATCCACGTATTCAAGACCAAGTTTACTGCAAATAAGGCGAAGTTCATTGCAAGTTGCAGAACTCTTTGTTGTATTAGGTGGATCCCAAGTCTAATCAAATGTAAATTCAACTCAAAATTCACTTTCTTTCCGTAGAAATTGAGGCGATTTAAACGAAATCCCTGTGACAGGCATTTTGCCGAGCACAAGGTGTGCAAGTCCATACTGTAAGAAAAGGATAGATAATCTACACTGCAGAAACTTACGCGAGCGATCTCCTAAGAGCAGGCAACACAAGCTCACGCTGGGTGTCAGAAACAAAAAGCTTCGACGTAACGAAGATCTCATCGCGATCCTTGACCATGCCGAGGTCCAGGGCCTTGGATACAGCTTCGCCGACGGTGCCTTCGGTTCCGTACGACGTCGCCGTGTCCACGTGTCTGAATCCTGAATCGAAGGCGTCGATTAGCACGGACTTGAGCTGGTCGTGCGGCGGCGCAGGACGCGACGCCGTGCCGAATCCTATTCCCGGCATCTTACGGCCCGAGTTCAGCGTTATTGAAGGAGCTAACACCAGGCTCGTCATGGATGCCTAGCTTCCTCTTCTTCAAAGAATAGCCTTCCTTTTCAATTTTGCTTCAATAGTTGGCTTCAACGTCTCGCTCATTGGATCCATCACCTCACTTGCCGTTATTACTAATAGAAATCCTACCTTTGACTAAAATAATAATGGAAAACTCTCTCTCTCTCTCTCTCTCTCTCTCTCTCTCTCTCTCTCAATAAGAAAAGAGTTAATTATGATTCATGCGCACTTTTTAAATCGAGTTCACGCTCTGTCAGAAAAAGTAATTAGTTTCAAGGACCCGATTTCTTCATACCACTCCATTGATCTGCGGTACCACTTCTTTGTTCTTAGTACCAATTTTTCGGTATGCAGTACTACATAATTATTGCAGAACAAAAAGTGGTACCAGTGGTATGCAGAAATTGAGTTCTTAAAACTAATTGCTTTTTCTGACAGGCCCTGAACTCTGTTTTTAACTTGAATGGGGCATGAATTGAGAAAACCTCTAAAATAAAAGATAAAATCGATTTGCGTGGTTTCTTCTTTCTTGAGATGATTGTATTCAATATGGATGAATGCAGGGCCGTAGCTCATATAAGGCCCGTGAGCCGTCGCCTCGGGCCGAACTTCGTAGTGGCCCAACATTTTTATACATATAGCTTATATTACTAAATAAATGTAGGTGTCCTCATATGCTGTCATGTGTCCCATAATAATTCATTTTAATAGATTAAGAATATAATACAAACATGAAAAACTACTCACCATCACACTCCACTATAAATAGTTATTTATTAATATAAAATAATTATAGATAGTTAACCCTGAAATGAACGGGTAATAAACTAGTATATATATCATAAAAAGTTTTTCATAATTAAATTAGAAAAAAAAAAAATAGATCTGTAAATTTGCTGATTATATAGATTAGCCTTGATGTTGTTAACCAAAGCAAGCCCAAACCTTGTAATTTATTAAAACATCAGCCCAAAACATATAAAAGCTTTCTATTTAGGAGAAGAAAAAAGAGTAAAACGTGATTTGTTCTTTGTGAGACAGTATCAACTCAGAAGTCTCAAAGGGACAAAGAGCTTCAGTTTGGGTGTCGTTGTTTCTAATAAAACCGTTCTCCATCTTCATTTGGGAACGAGCTTTTAGGTATATTTTTGCTACTGCTCATCTTATTAATTGGTTTCGGGCAACTAAATTATGCCGATTGATCAATATTTCTGCCTCTCAAATATCTAGACGAGTAGTATTTATGTAATTAGTTAAGTATTTATTGAACATTCCGCTATAAAATATAGAGTATTTAATTTATTTATTTTAGTTACATGTACGGTTTAAATTTACGCTATACATATCTTATTTGGAAAAAAATTTAAGAATAATCAAGGGCCTGAAATTTGAGTTTCGCTTCAGGTCCTGACTTCCGCAGCTAAGGGCCTGGATGAACGATACCATAGTAATTTCGTATGTTCTTTCTTTTTTAATTAGAAACGATAAGTCGATAGGTAAATCTAAAACATGAGCTAAATAGATGGTAAGGATCCTCTAGATACAGTCTATCATCCAGTAGGGAGAAAATTTCTACCAAGAGAGAACACATCAACTAACAATCCACAATAAAAAGAACAAGAAAAACCCGAAAGAAAACAAGAATGAAAGTTCGGATGAAAAGAACTAAAGACCCTACGACAAATGAGCTCAACACTCCATAAATCATAAAATTGACTATTAAACTTAGATCTACATCACTCTTCACTTTTAAACTCAGATCTACACCACTCTTCACTTTCTCCCGTTATCATTTTCAAAAGCTTAACTTATTTTGGACTAAAACTCTCCCAAGGAGAGAAGAAACTACCACAAGGAGAGAAGACCCTCCTAGAAAGGAGAAGGAAGCTCCCAAACCGAAAGAAAAGCGAAACAAAGAGGATACGTAAAGGCGAAGTAAAATGAAGCATAAATAGCAAAGCACAAGAAAGAAAAAATGTGAGCTCCTCCAACCTCCATTATGGAGGAAAGGGAGATGGTATGAGGATTTAAAATCTAGGCTTTGTTTTTTAGAGAGATGTAAGAGCTTTTTATTTTAGAGAGAGATAGGTGCTGTACACTGGCATTTTCGTGTGTTCTTTCAACTCCATGTAATTGTAAAAATTCGTTTAAAGAAATACGGTACCATAGGTGTGGGCCAGCCTTTGCCCCTTCGAAATAAAAATCGAGCATTTTTTCACCATTTCACAAAGATACATACCAGTTTGTACTGCATAGATTGCTTGAAACGAACACAATAAAAACCATCATATCTCTCCATCAAATAATTCCTCAACCGTTTTGTACTGCCCCTCAGGAAACACAAACATACGTAAATCATAAATCTTAGCCTGTTTGATATCTTTTTCTATCCTGAGAAGCTCTTCGTCGCAGAGCTTACAGTCGTCGTCGAATAGCTCAATATTTTCTTTCATTCTCTCACTGTTGAAGCTCTTCACCACAGGCGTTGCCCCTTGCTCGTAAATCCATCTCAATGCCACCTTTCGTTCATCAACAACACACACACACACACACACACATTATTTTCCGTTCCTAAGATACTGAAAATTAACGAATATATTTATGATCATTATTATTACTTGGGCAGTCGTCTTCTTCTTACTAGCTGCAATGTCCTTAACAATGGGATTCTCCATTACAGCGTTTGAACCCCAAGCACTACCCCACGACCCAATAGGAGACCAAGCGCAAACGTGGATGTTCTTCTCCTTGCAATAATCCACCATTTTCTTTTGTTTCCATGCAACATGCATTTCCACCTTTTTTATGCATTCATACATGTTCATTATAGAATATATATATATATATATATTATATATATATGTAATATAGGATGATCAACCATTATTTTAATTATTACCTGATTAACCGCAGGTGGGATAGTGCAACCACCCTCGAAGAGCTTCGACAACTTTGCAGTGGAGAAATTGCATACGCCGATGGACTTTGCCAGGCCTAGCCTACAACACTCTTCCATGGCTTCCCACACCTCATTCGCTTCGAAACGAAGCATGTTCTCCGCACTTCCAGGATTGAGGGGATCGTCCAAATCCTCTTTAACAGTCGCGGGGTGGTGTATGAGGTAAAGATCCACGTACTCCAGCCCCAGATTACTACAATCAATTAATTAGAAGCTTAAACTTAATAGGGAATATATCTTTCATATTTGACATATTTTATTTCCAACATGCTTAGTAGGTTGATTTCTTTATAATTCTTGGGGTCAAACTCAATTAGAAATCGGATAAGTCGAAGAAGTTGGACTTGTATATAAGCTTGTGCGTTATTCCTCTACTGCCAATGGTTTTAGAGTGAAACCACGCAAGCTTAGGAAGTGGGCCCTATAGTATAGCTTTATTTTTTCAATCTAATTATCCCTATATTGGAAACAAAAATTTCTTTTCCAGTGAGCCCCCACTGGGCTTAGGAAGTGCATGATTGTTTTTGTAAAAAAATTTTATAATACATTTCCAAAAGATCGACGACGATCATATTGTTACGTTACGCTATTATGGTTTTTTTTTTTTTTATAATTTTGCCCTCACCGAAGCGTCTCCATGAGTGCGGGCAAGACTAGCTGGCGGCGCGTACGGGACACGCAGAGCTTGGAAGTGACGAAGATCTCCTCTCGGGTCTCGACCAGACCGCGGTCCACGGCGTTGGCCACCGCTTTCCCGACGGCTCCCTCGGTCTTGTAATAGGATGCAGTGTCGAAGTGTCTGTAGCCGAGTTCGATGGCCCGCGTGAGGGTCGAGGTGAGCTCTTCGGTGGGGACGGGCGGGTAAGAGAATGTCCCGAGGGCTATTCGGGGCATCTTATGACCCGAGTTGAGAACTGTGGTGGGAGGAGGGACAACTTTGTCGTCGTAACGGCCGGCCATGTCTTCGATATTGTATTATATTAGGAGTTTGTAATATAATAATAATAATCGCATGATTAACGAATATTTATATGTAGTTAATGTGATGAGGTGAGCCGTGTGGATTAGTAGTAAGTACCCCTTATAGAATGTGAGCAGAATAGACGAAATTTTCTATTAGTCGTAATGGTTTTGGAATTATCTAATAATGATGGGGAATCGGGGATGGAATTGGATTTATACTTATGCCACGCGAGGCACGTTTTGTTAGAATACTATTGTTTGAGTGATTGCTTAGTGCACCTCATCAAGTTTTGATTGGAGAATTGATTTTTTTTTTTTTTCCGTTTATGTATAAGACCATCTCCAAAATCAAACTCATTCTCAAACTAAAAATGCAGTAATTCTTCTCCAACCATTAAACTCATTCTCAAACTCAAAATAATATTGTCAAAATATTATCTTTCATACCAACTTTGCTTAAATTTCCAATACTACCACATATTTTCAATTTCACAAATTTTACCAATAGACAATTAAAACATTACTTAAGTATTTATAAATGATTTACTTATTTAATTTAATATAAATAAACATTATTTATGTGTTTTGTAAATATAAAAGAATAAATAAATGTAATAAAATTGACATATTAAAATATTGTATAAAAAATAAATTATTCTTTTAATAGGGGTTTCTTTGTAGGAGTGCAAAAGTTATGCGTTGGCTCTTTTTGCAAACGCATGCATGCATTTTTAGGTGAGAGAAATATGGAAAACTGCATTTCGGTAGGCGTATTGGTATCGACTGGATAACTTTTCTGATTTCGGTTCCCTTTTGGGCACCGCTTGGAGATGCAAGTAAGTGGCATGTAAAAAATATCGTCGTGTCCCCATAATATAGTGATTTTAATCCTAGGTTTCTCGACTGAAACAGAGAAGAGCCTCCTAGAAAGTGGAAGGAAGTTCTCAAACCGGGAGAAGCGAAACAAAGACGATACCTAAAGGCGAAGAAAAATGAAGCACAAATAGCAGATAGCAAATAATAAGAAAGAAAAAAGGAGATCTCCCCCAACCTCCATTATGGAGGAAGGGGATATGGGATGAAGATTTAAAATCTAGGATTTGTTTTCTAGAGAGATGTAAGAGCTTTTTAATTTAGAGAGAAATAGTTGTTGCACTCTTAAGCCTTAAGCATTTTTCGTGTGTTCTTTCAACTCCATGTAATTATGGTAAAAATTCATTTAAAGAAAAATATGGTGGCATAGGTGTGGGCCAACCTTTGCCCCTTCGAAATAAAAACCGAGCATTTTTTCACCATTTCACAAAGATACATATCAGTTTTGTATTGCATAGACTGCTTGAAGTGAACGCAATAAAAACCATCATATCTCTCCATCAAATAATTCCTCAACCGTTTTGTACTGCCCCTCAGGAAACACAAACATACGTAAATCATAAATCTTAGCCTGTTTGATATGTTTTTCTATCTTGAGAAGCTCTTCGTCGCTGAGCTTACAGTCGTCGTCGAATATCTCAATATTTTCTTTCATTCTCTCACTGTTGAAGCTCTTCACCACAGGCGTCGCCCCTTGCTCGTATATCCATCTCAATGCCACCTTTTTCGTTCATCAACAACACACACAAACAAACACACATTATTTTCCATTCATAAGATACTGAAAAGTAACGAATATATTTATGATCATTATTATTACTTGGGCAGTTGTCTTCTTCTTACTAGCTGCAATGTCCTTAACAATGGGATTCTCCATTACAGCGTTTGAACCCCAAGCACTACCCCACGACCCAATAGGAGACCAAGCACAAACGTGGATGTTCTTCTCTTTGCAATAATCCACCATTTTCTTTTGTTGCCATGCCACGTGCATTTCCACCTTTTTTTATGCATACATACATAAATGATCAACTATAGATGATCAACTATTATTTTAATTATAGAATATATATAGATGATCAACTATTATTTTAATTATTACCTGATTAACCGCGGGTGGGATAGTGCAACCACCCTCGAAGAGCTTCGACAGCTTTGCGGTGGAGAAATTGCATACGCCGATGGACTTTGCCAGGCCGAGCCTACAACACTCTTCCATGGCTTCCCAAACCTCATTCGCTTCGAAACGATGCATATTCTCAGCACTTCCAGGATTGAGGGGATCGTCCAAATCCTCCTTAACAGTCGCGGGCATGTGTATGAGGTAAAGATCCACGTACTCCAATCCCAGATTACTACAATCAACTTAAGAAAGAAAAGCTTAAACTCGTAGGCAGTTTACCCTTTTTTCTATTTTACATATTTTAGTTCCAGCAGCCCCCTCGCGTCTCAGCTATTTCCTTGTTACCTATAAGGATTTTTCAGGTCCAAAAATCAATTGGGAATAGGAGTTAGCCGATAAACTTACAAGGAGCTCTCGACTTTCCTAATTATTCAAAATTTGACTTGGACACCAAACACTAAACGGCCTTAAAATTGTAATTTCTTTAATGACAGGTCGATGATTCATACCCGAGACCTTTTTCGGTCAGTTTGTTGAGCTTCGATATTATATAGATGTGTTTCGATGTCTTCTCAAAATACAAGAATATAATCGACATGAACAATTACAAAATAACTATATGGAATTAAAATATCATTCATAATATTGGAAATTTAGGAGTAGCATTTTTAAAACATGTTGATATTATAAAATTGGGGTTTGTCCCATGTCGACTAATTCAAGCTCTTCGAGCAGCTAAATATATAAGAGTCTTCCAATTAGTTTTAGGAAGAACCCTCTACTTGTAATAAACCAAATTCCATAACGGTCAATTCAAAGTGTCCGATTGGAACCGTAAAAACAGTTTTATATCTATTTTTTTTCAAAAATTTGGATTAACCAGTATCTGACTATATATTAATTTTATAAATTATGGATTACTACCATTATATTTTTCCTTACCGAAGCGTGTCCTTGAGTGCAGGCAAGACTAGATGGCGGCGCGTACGGGACACGCAGAGCTTGGAAGTGACGAAGATCTCCTCTCGGGTCTCGATCAGACCGCGTCCAGGGCGTTGGCCACCGCTTTCCCCGACGGCTCCCTCGGTCTTGTAATAGGACGCAGTGTCGAAGTGTCTGTAGCCGAGTTCGATGGCCCGCATGAGGATCGAGGCGAGCTCTTCGGTGGGGACGGGCGGGATAGAGAATGTCCCGAGGGCTATTCGGGGCATCTTGTGACCCGAGTTGAGAACTATGGTGGGAGGAGGAGCTACGACAACCTTGTGGTAACGGCCGGCCATGTCTTCGTTGTCTTATATTTGTAGGAGTCCTGCAATAATAATATGTGGAACGATGAACGATATATATATGTGGTTAAATGTGAGCCATGGATTAGTAGTGTACCCTTCATAGAATGCGAGGAGAATAGACCAAATTTTCTATTGGTCGTAGTGGTTGTGGAATCTTATCTAATAGTGGGGATGAATCGGGTGTACTCGCGAGGCACGTTTTCCTATATTGTTGAGTGAGCGATTTCCTCGTGTCCCCATAATATAGTGATTTTAACTATATTGAATTTGTGAGGTGTGCAAGAGGATGTACAGTATGACAAAGGACGTATTGATTCGGGCTATACAAATATCGACCGCATAGCGCAGTGGATTAGCGCGTCTGACTTCGGATCAGAAGGTCGTGGGTTCGACTCCCACTGTGGTCGAATTTTTTATTTTTCATTCTTTCATGAAATTACTATTCTACCCTTGGAGTGATCGATATTTACATGCATGACACTGTAGTGTAGTGAACAACACAAACTCGTTATAAAATAGAGAGGGGTTACATTAACAGCGACGCCATTCGAGCGTCGAAACCCCCCATGAAATGGAATCTTCTACTTCAACATCCTACGTTGTACGGCGCCATTTTCCAGTCATTGACGAGCAAAGCACACCTCTTCAAGAAAGGAAAGGAAGTACACGCGCGCGTGATCCTCTTAGGCATCGTCCCAGATGCTTTCGGCGCGGCAAAAATGGTGGCCATGTACGCGAGTAACGGCGATATTTTATCGGCGTCGAAGATATTCTATTCAGCGCCGAACCCATCCCAGCTTCTCTTCAACGCCATCATCCGCGCCTTTAGTTTGTACAGGTTTTCTGAGCAGGCGATCGGTGTTTACGTTAGAATGCGTTCCTCGGGTTTTCGCGGCGACTATTTCACCTACCCATTTGTTCTGAAGTCCGTGGCGGATCTCTGTATGGTTCGGTTCGGTAAGTGCGTGCACGGGTCGGGTTTGAAGGATGGGTTGGCGACGGATTTCTACGTGGGGACGTCGCTGATCGATATGTATGTGAAGTGTGGAGACATGACCGACGCGCGTAAGGTGTTCGATGAAATGCCCGTAAGAGACGTAGCGTCATGGAACGTTTTGATCGCAGGTTATATGAGAATGGGGGACGTGGGCTCGGGGAGAGCGTTGTTCGACGCAATGCCAGTGAGGAACATCGTTTCGTGGACGAGCATGATCTCGGGCTACGCTCAGAGCGGTTTCGCAGGCGAATCCTTACAGCTCTTCGACGAAATGTTAAGACCAGACTCAGAAATAAAGCCCAATTGGGTCACAATCATGAGCATTTTGCCAGCGTGCGCTCATTCGTCTGCACTGGATCGTGGGAGAAAGATCCACGATTTCGCTCGGGAAATTGGCTTGGATTCTAACCCTTCGGTACAGACAGCGCTCATCAGCATGTACGCAAAGTGTGGCAGCCTAGTAGATGCACGCCTATGCTTCGAAAGAATCAGACCAGAAAAGAGAACATAGTCGCTTGGAACACAATGATCATGCTTATGCTTCTCATGGCCATGGCATGGAAGCAGTTCATACATTCGAATCTATGGTACAATCAGGCATCAGCCCCGATGCTATCTCCTTCACGGGCTTGTTGTCGGGCTGTAGTCATGCGGGCCTTGTCGATATTGGGCTGAGATACTTCGATTCCATGGGCGGGTTATACCGTGTGAATAAGACGCACGAGCATTACGCTTCTGTCGTGGATCTATTAGGGCGTGCTGGCGAATTACTCGAAGCTTACGATCTCATTTCGCAGATGCCTATGAGGCCCGAGGCTAGTGTATGGGGTTCTCTACTAGCTTCTGCGAGATATCATCGAAACTTAGAGATAGCTGAAATATCAGCCAAGAATTGTTCGTTTTGGAACCTGAGAATAGTGGGAACTATGTGATCCTCTCGAATATGTACGCAGAAGCTAACAAGTGGGAAAAAGTCGATAATTTGAGGGCTAAGGCCAAGTCTCTGCAGGTGAGGAAGAATCCTGGGTGCAGCTGGATAGAGATTAAGGGGAAAGCACATTTATTTCTTGGAGGAGATTCTTCTAATGAACAGAGTAGGCAGATTTATGCTCTTTTGGAAGAAATTCGGGCGAAAATGAAGGAGTTGGGATATGTGGAGGATACTAGCTTTGCTCTTCATGATGTGAGCGATGAGGAAAAAGCGGATTCTCTCTGTCGACTCACAGCGAGAAACTGGCGACTGCCTTTGGTCTGCTTAATACTGATTCGAATACTGTTCTTCGTGTCACCAAGAATCTTAGGATATGTGGAGATTGCCACACGGCGGTTAAGTTTATATCGAAGATATACGATCGCGAGATTGTTGTTAGGGATGTGAATCGATTTCATCATTTTAAAGATGGGCTGTGTTCTTGTGGAGATTACTGGTGAAAGTACGCATGTAAGAAAGAGCCTTGATTTCATTTGAACAAAGTACATATCTATGTAATAACTTCAGTTATTAGACCTTAAGACTTGAAAGACTCAGCAAATCCAGCATCTACATTGAGGGAAGCTTGTAGTGATGGTGAAGACATCTTCTTCCAAGGAGACGATTTACCAGCAGAGAAATCTCCAAAAACAGGCCTGCACTATTTATAAATATAATATTTTTACAAATAACAAATGAATTTAAGACGAGATAACGGATTGAATTTTTTTTTTTTTTTTTTTTACCTCAAAGACTTGATAACTGCGAAAAACTCGAAGCCTTGTTCACCAGCAGCGATTGCCAAAGGGAAGAGCTTCTGAACAACGAAGAGTTGACCTTCTTTCACATCATTTTCCAACGTCAAATTACCATTAAGCCCAAGAACCTCAACATGGCCGAAGCCCTTAACAACGTAGACTATCATATCGCCGTCGAAGCAGCACTTAGGCCCGAAACCCGAATCGGGCCCGAGCCTCTCGTAAAGCCCGCTAAGCCCGACTCCTTCGAGCAAGGGGAGGTCGCCGCCTGCCTTAATCTCACGAGCATTTCTTACGACGTCGTACCGTGCCTTGTCGTCGAAGGATAATCCGTTGGGCATCTTTATCTTGTCGTCGAGCTCAAAGAGCAGAGCGTTTGCTTGGCTTCCGGCGAGCTTCTGCACCCTTTCTTGGTCGCCGATGCCGTAAATTTTTCCGACCAGCTCCGGCGAAAAGCCCTGTAGCAAACCGATTGCGCCGGCGAGGAAGAAGTAGCTGAAGAGCCCAGGCGTGTAGGAGCCAGCAGTTTCGCCGAGGAACACCACGGAGGCGTCGGAGCAGTCCTCACCGTTGAACCACCACGACGTGGTTCCGATGGGCACTGGGATGACGTCACCTTCGGTGATTTTGAGGACTTTTTCTTCTACTGTTCTTGGAGAAATCAAGCCGACCGTGCACGTGCCTATGCTCAAGTGATCGAAATAACAGTGTTTTTTATTATTACATAGCGAAGATCGATTCTTTGCAATTGTATATATACATATGTATATGTATGTATATAATTACCTTGAAGAACGTAGCCAAGTTTTGCAGAGTCTGCGTAGTGAGGCAAAGCAAAGCCGCGAGGCTTTAGAATCAACTTTCCGGCGCCGAGGTTGGCGGCGGCGAGCACAGGCAGGGCGGCGGTCGTCCAGGCGAGGTATGAGCCGCCGTCTCCGTCGAAAACGGTCAAGTCGGCAGCTTCTGCAGTTGTTTTTAGAGCCATGATGACTTTATTATCTTTGATCTTTAAACGATTATTTTGTGCGAGTTTGTTGTGCTTTGGGTAGTGAATATCGAGGTCTTCATTTGTAGGAATCAAATACGTACATATATAAAGTTCAATAGTAAACTTTCCCGACACGAGTAATTGATTTGATATCGATGATGCGTAAATTTTTAGCCACATGATTATAATAAAATTATACACAATGATATCCGTCCGTACACGAGATAATATATTTTACATGTTTTTTAATATATATAGACAAGTTTGGTTACCAGCTCTCGCCGTGGGACTAAGACGGGGTACAATTCAATCTCCATATACCAAGTTACCAACAATTGATTTTATCATTTTAATTTGAAAAAGAAATTTAATGTTATTATTATTACTATATTATTTTTCATGCAATATGCGGCCACCGATGACGTCGCACATACACTGGATTGCGTGTGATCGTTTTCCATGGAAAATATGTAAATGCTTTAAAGGGCAAAAAGTACAATTAATAACCCTCGATTTTCCATGAAAGCTTTTTTTTTTTTTAATCATAATTAATCACGTCTCTCTACAAGAGCATGCTCAATAATTAATCATTGTTTATTTTACGTGCGTTACATTTTTCTCACGTGAGATTCTTCATGGGCATTATAACTAGTGGAGTCGTCCCCATAATTTCTCAAATCGAGTCTTTCATGCATGTTGTACAGCGAAATCCCCTTTGAAAAGCAAATCTTGACCACAATACCATGAACCATCTTGAATTTTGATTGAACAAATAGCTAGTAATTTTAATCTAGATTGTTATATTATATATGTATATACATGCAAGATGCAACATAGGAAATCTGTAAAAAGATGACAATAAGGTGTAGTAGATCAAATAACACTCGATAAGGCCTAAGGGGATTCTTTTGTTTGTTCGAATTTTAATTCTTCTTATCCACGGTTCTTACAGGCTGTTGGAATATTATAGCAAGTTGGACAAACAAAAACTGTCTACATTTCTCATATATACTACATATAGTAAAAATTGATTCAGGCGAGATTGAAACATAACTGAATATAAGATCTTTCTCAACCATAATATAATGGAAACAAATCATAACTATCAAAGAGGTTCAAGGGAAGCCAAAATTTCAGATCGATGGAGAATGGAAGGCATTGAAGTGAAGAGCATAAGGGGCATAGACGTCATTTACCAACGGTTGTTTGTTCCCTGGTGATTCTTCTTAAGAGGATTCGATATCTGAATCGTCCATACCTTCTCTGTAAAGCTCAAAGTCCTCTGAGCTCCATCGACATATTAAATGGAGCTTGAAAGTAGCCATCTTAACACCCAAAAGACGCTGTCAAACAATTGCGAACATAAGCAACGTGTAAATAAAATAATCTTCCATCCAATGATGGGAGAGCGAAATGATGCTCCGAGTAGATGGATAGTAAATAAATCCACGAGGACGAAGTGATAACAATATATAACATGTCGTAAAGTAGAGACGAACTAATATGCGGGCTGACTCTGGCGACAATGGCTTTCCCTCTTCGCATACGGTGAAATCTGATACGAGCTCCACGACACCTAGACATCAAGAACTTGAGATTAGTAGAACTAGTTAAAGGTGATCACTTTTACCTAGGATAATGCAATTGTGTAATAAACATGGAAAAAACCCTTTGTTCAATCGAACAGGCATCCCTGCTTGCGCAAGAAGGGTTCCATTTCATGCGTGAATTGGTCGAGAGGACCCTCTTTAAGCTCCACCTATAAGGAGTGCATTTCATCATACGGAAGAAACCAGAAAGTGATTAAGTAATCTAGTGCTGACTAGCAACGTATTTACCCAACCGAAGATTGCATCAGAAGTTCTGATACAACTTGATGCAACAGAGTAAGTTCACAACTAATCTGATATATGTTATTGTGTAAAAAAACATCTCTGATACATATTTAGCATACCGTTTCTGTAGCAGTACTTCAGTCCTGGCAAAGTCCATACTCTTCATATTCTGCGAATAGTCTGACAAATAGGGAAAGAGTTAGGTTATTGATGTGGCAAGTTCTGCAGTACGTTACGGCTTTTAAGTAGAACAAGGATATCAGTTTACAATCACAAGTGATGCATTTGAACTTTTTACTGAAGACTGTATAATTCAATACAACGCAAAAGGCCGAACCTCTGGACTTCATCTCTGGGCAAATTTGTGACACAAAGACCAGAATCTCCACGAAGCAAACTGTACGAGAAAATGATAGTTGTTGATAAATAAAAGAAGAAGTCCTCCACATAATAGCATAAAAAATGCAGAAAAACAAGATAGCTACAAATCGAATAATAAAAAGCAAAACAAGGAACAGACATTGAAGCATATTAAATGATCCATCTCACCTTTGAAACCTTGTGAAGGCCTGATTGAATCTCATCAGCTACAGATCTACCCAGGGCAACCTGCATGACTTTGTTCGATCCAAGAAAAAATCTGCACTTATAAAATACAGATGAGTCACTTATAAGAGTACGAAATAACTACAGAGACAGAACCAAAAGAACTACAGAGACAACTGTTTTGCAAAAATACGAACTGAGACATTCAACAATCCAAATTTTATCAGACCAAACTAACGACCATGAAAACAAACAGAACAACCAACCTGCTTGAAGACTTGAGCTTTTCTCGGAACTCTTTGAACTTGAGATTCCTCATATTTTGAAAGGTGAAACACACACCGAATCATACTTCTCAACAGCATCCCGTATCGCACTCACGACGATTTCTTTGTGTTCCCTACCCTTCTTCTTCGTCTTAGATAGAGTTACTGTAGAAAAACGGTCAACCAACGAAAGAGTTAAACGGCAAAATAAACACATCAACTAGCGAAAAAATGCTTGGATACTCAATTCAAAGACCTGGTCGATTCGTTTTGACTTCGGCATTTCTTCGAAGAGTTCTTCAGCTGAGTGGCCGCAAAAAAAAAGTTTGCAGCTTGAAACTCGAGGTTTTTGTAAATTAATTGAAGAGCTCAAACCCTAATTACTTCATTTTAGGATTTTTTCCGCGGGCTCGATATTGGGCCTAAAGTAAAGGCCCAAAATGCATGCGAACGTCTTGTAATTTGTAATAAACACACATTAAAGACTTCTGCGTAAAAAATATCCTTCTTGAAAAACAAAACAGACTTTTGCAGACATAAAGCCATATTCTGAAGCATTTTCGACAAAGAACATGTTTCTATTTTCATCACAGGAGAAAAAAATCCAGGAACAGTGTGAACAACTTTACTGGTTTTGTTTCATCAACCACTTAAAAAGAACACACACAGATCTCTCTCTCTCTCTCTCTCTCTCTCTCTCTCTCCCCCATCAAAATGCGAAACTCACAGCAAAATCAAGACTCCATCTTAGCATCAGTTGAACTCAATCCACCACTAAACTGAGGCAAGCAGCAGCAACTTGTGCTTCACACCTTGCAAAATCCCAAGGGATGTATCCGAATTGATAATATACTGAGAGGGAAAAATGAAAACGCCAACATCAATAGTAGGAACAGTCTGATTTTACATATGCACGAAGTGGTATTTCTCTTCAGTAAAAGGGAATAATACCTTACTAAAATCCCGGTA
>JAPQWV010003044.1:0-46809 GCA_027422505.1 Craterostigma plantagineum
TGGATAGTTAGCCATCTGAAAATAAGAAATCAGAAATTCATTAGTTCAATTTGAAAATGAGTCGAAAATTATATCAAATTATAGTATTTGAACACTTTTATAGCATATTTGATAGACAAGTAAGACATAATATTGCACATAGATTATGCGGGTATGAACAAACTTTGATGGTTTTTAATGAAATTTTCGAAAGTCACGTATAACCATATAAGGTGTTTTATCGAAAATTTTATAAGTGTTGAACGCTCGCATACCACTGTTCATTCCCTTCTAATTTCGCTCGAAAATTGAATTCGCAATTTTAATTTCATATGGTAAAGTCTTTGTGTAATTTTGCGATCGAAAATTTTATTCATTAAGTTCGCTACAGTGTAAAAGACTTAGATAAATTTTTAAGTGTTGAAGTGTTAAGTGCAGTACCGTAGACGATCAATTTTATGATCGAGAAAATTTTCATGTAAATTTACGATCGAGAAAATTAATTTCCGCATAAATTTACAATGAGAAATTTTTCGCGCGTGTATAAAATTTTTGTCGTGAAAGTCATCGAGCGAGAAAGTTTTTTATTTTAAATTGTTTTTCGCCGCGAAGTTTTATCGATCGAAAAAATTGACAGCGAAACACTAAGTTTATCGCCGAGAAAATTTTCGACCGAACAAAATCATTGCTGCGTATTTGACAATCGAGAAATTTAACGTCGAAAAAATTGACTTTATCGCCGCTATTTTTACGATCGAAAAAACGAAATCGAAATATAGTATTTCGATGGTAAGTTTTGCGCTCGTACTAAATTGCAACTATTTTACCTATTTCACTGTTTAATTTTTTGCTTGCATAAAATCCAAATTAGATTTCTCGATGGTAAGTAAATGTTTGACCTACGTCATTCAGCTTAGCGACTGAGTCACAATTTAGCGATCGAAAATCCTTTTAGATACAAGCAGTATTTTAATTGAATCGGAATTCAATTATAACTGTTTGCGATCGGAAATGTTCTTCAAGTGCTTCAACCGTTCAAAAATCCAGTTTAGTCGTATCTTAGATTTAAGCCTAATACGCAGATTGTTCAAAAATCTATACTACCAGATGACGCGAAAACACTAAAACTATCTTAATATGCAAACATTAACCCAGATAAACACTTAAACATGCCTTAATCATTTCAAGATAGTATACATGTTTTCACAGTTTGAAAAACAGACGAGAATATAATCCTAATCATGCGAAAAACTACATAATGCAGACACAAACGGAGGTTAAATGCACGCAAATGCCAAACAAATGTTGAATTTACCTTAAAAAGACGAAAATCTGTTGAAAAATAAAAGACTTGAGAAATTTTGAGTTCGTCATTGTAAGTTTTTCGCGAGAGAGAAAATTTCGATTGACACTGTTAAATTCTCGAATGATGGTTTGCGTGAGAAATACTTTTTCGACAGCAAAAAGTACAATTGTTTTAATGTGCTGACTAGACATATTTGGTTTGCATATTAGACAGGCCCATTTCAATTATTTTTTCTCGCTCGAGAAACTGGGATTTGAAAATTATCATTTGGTCCTAATTCAATTCGCTCGAGAAACTGCGATTGAAATTTATCATTTGGTCCCAGTTTTCGATGATAAGTTTCTTATTTTTATCAGAATAACCCATATTTCAGCTAAACACCATACATTTGCTCCACATATGAATTAAATAAATGCAATTAACTCCCTGTGATTCTGACACATGACTTCTGCCTCCTTAATTGATTTTGAAATCTGCATTACTAAGAGCAAAAATGTCGAGATTGTTTAGAGTTAATGAAGAAGCAATTGTTCTAATCAGGCTCCCCTGAATTTTTATACCAATGCCGTTAGCTCCAGATCGCAAAGTACTCTTTGTAGTGCGCTTTGTATGGTTTGGAGATCGAAAAAAAATCTGCAACACTTAGAGAAAACATAAAAAATATTTGGAGCTTAAAGCATGATATTATGAAAGAATGCTCCCTCAAATAGTGCACCTAAATTGATTTGTCATGCAAACACTTAGAGCTATGCAAGTAACAGTTACGAAAAACACGCAATTAATCAAATAATTTAGATACGTGGTCAGGTGTTTAAAGCGTTGCGCGAGGGTATGAGCAAGAACAAAACATTCGCATTTTAATCTATTCAGTACCAATGCAAGCTAAACATGCGTTCAGAATATGCGAATCAGACAAAAATTATCGCACTTTAACAATTCAATGCAAATGCAAAATAAATTTGCAAGACAAGATGTGCGATTAAAAAGATACTAAAAATATTAAATAAATTTTATATTTATATATATATATATATATATATAATATATTTTAATTTCTTATGTTTATTGATATTAATAGTATGGGGTCAGATTATTTTGCTTTGATCATCGTCGCGCCTAAAATTTCACAAGACACTTGAAAGATATTATGCCGTCAAGTCATGTCGTCAACTAAAGTCATAAGTTCATAGAATGATCCAATTCGACAACTCTCACTAGGTTCGCTCTAGCACTCAATTACTTTACCTTGGGATTTATATATATATATATCACTCAAGTCAACACAAGCAATATTAAGTCAATTTACATGTGATGGAGGCGCTTTTAATCATTTCACCTAAACGAAATACCATCGTTTTGGAATCAAAGGACTTTAAAGGAATTTTAATTTGGCTTTGACTTAGAAGGGAAGGAAAATATTGGGAATTGTGGACTTAATTGTCTTCATCTTCCTTTTCTTAGTCACTCTCCTTCGTCGGCATTTTTCTTTCGTCTTTTATCTTTTCATCCCCTTTTTTTTCTTTATTTTTCTACACTTGCTCAAGCTGAAGCTCCGCTTCTGTACGAGGCTGAGAGATTATCTAAGGCGAAGTTCTTCTCGTTGGTTCTCGGGCTGATACCGTGCTCCTCTTCTCTTAATCCCTACAGAGGTTTCAGAGATTATCGATTTGGAGAAGTTCACAGTTATGGAATTCGAACCCAAGGCCGTGCTCCTCTTCTCGTTTCCCGATATAAGACCGGATTATCGTTTGCGAAGTTCACTTCGTGGTGCTCCTCTTTCCAGCTGTTCTGACGAGCGTACGAGATTATCGATGGAGAAGTTCACAGCAAGATCCATGCCCCTCTTCTTATGATTTCCGAAAGATCTCGATAATTGAGAGGGCATGTTCTTTTGGGACTGCTTTCTGTGCATTAAGCATTATTCGTGTGCGTTTTCCACCTTCTTTTGTCATCTTTTTCCTTCATTTTCTTCTATTTCTCCCCCTCCTTTTCTCGTTTGAATATCCCTCCAAAGATTGTGAAATGGTTGAAGGCTTGAACGGGATTCAAATGAAGAAAGGGAATCGGAGATGGCGCAAAGTGGATGACTAAAGGCTATGTAAAAGGATTGAAGTAGACATATGGCCAAGTGAGGAATTTCCTAAGTGCCCTAATCATTTTCCTAACGATCTGACGCAAGGCGAGTATGAGGCCAAGAACCACTACCAATTGATGTGTGACTCGCTCAGGAACAAATCCATAGAAAAATAAAAGGCGAGAATCCTCATGTAAAGTGGCTTTGTGGCTAGTGGAACAAACTGATGACCATTAGACACAAGAATGCGACTTAGACTGACAAAATTAAGAAAATAATCAGTCGCATGTCAGGGGAATTATTTGTGACTTAGATCAAAGCATCCTAAAAGTTTATCTTCATACCCCGAATATTATAGGTATATGTATTGCATTTTTGGATTTTTATTATTATCTTTATTGTTGGTATTCTATACTATATATATAGTTTATATATATATATACATATATGTTTTAATTTTGACGCAAGATATATCACATAAGTATAGAAAACACACGGAATAGAACATATGAAAGCACTGAAAATCAGGTAAAGCACATATCACGGGAGATTCAACATGCCTAATTTTTCGACAGGGAATTGGAATCGTTTTTCATCCAATGCCTTGGTGAAAATGTCGGCTAGTTGATATTCCGTGTTCACAAAGTACATGTCAATTGTGCCTTTTTCTACGTGATCTTTGATAAAATGATATCTTATGTCTATGTGTTTCGTGCGTGAGTGGTGAACAGGATTGCATGTAACGATCGCACTCTGACTATCACTATATTTGGGTATATTATTTAAATTGTACCCATAATCGTGTAGTTGAGTCCGCATCCAAAGCATTTTCGAATAGCAACTGGCAGCCGCAACGTTTCGGCCGTCGATGAGATGCAATTCTGCTTCTTGGATGACCAGCAGACCAGCTTTTCGCCTAAAAATTGAGCGCCACCGGATGTGGGTTTCCTGTCCATTCAGCAACATGCATAGTCAGTGTCAGTGTAACCGATAAGTTTGAAATTCGTACCTTTGGGATACCACAATCCTAATATAGAGGTGCCATTGAGCTAGCGCAGGATCCCCTTGACTGCGAGCATGTGAGATTCTTTGGGATCGGCTTGGAAACGGGCACACAAATACGTGGCAAACACGATGTCCGGCCGGCTTGAGTGAGATAGAGAAGAGACCCGATGATGCAGCGATAAAGGGTGACGTCGACCGCTTTTCCAGAGGGCTCGACATCCAACTTGCAGCTTGTAGCCATAGGAGTGCTGAGAGGCTTGCTCTGATCCTGATGAAATTTCTTCAGAATGACCTTGATGTATTTCGTCTGGCTGATAAAAATTCCATCTTCGAGCTGCCTGACTTGAAGTCCTAAGAAGAACTGCATCTCTCTCATATGGCTCATTCAAACTTGCTCTTTATTTAAATCTCCAAATCTCTTGCAAAGCCGTGGATTGGTTGAACCAAAAATGATGTCGTCGACGTATACTTGAACGACCATCAAGGCTTTGTCTTGCTATTTGATGAAGAGAGTCGTATCGATGGTTCCTTGGATAAATCCAGACTTCACGAGGAATTCGCTCAGGACGTCATACCTAACACGTTGGGCATGTATTAGTCCATAGAGAGCTTTGTTCAGTCGATAGATGTGATCAGGATGATCTTGATCGACGAAGCCTTCTGGCTGAGCAACGTAGACTTCTTCTTTTAACACGCCGTTGAGAAAGGCGGTTTTCACGTCTATTGGTAGACTTTGAAGTCCTTGTGAGTCGCGTAAGCCAGAAATAGTCTGATGGCTTCGATTCGAGCAACATGAGCGTACGTCTCGTCGTAATAGATGACTTCCTGTTGGTTGTAGCCCATAGCAATTAATCTTGCTTTGTTCCTGATCATTTCTTCATCTTCATTTTTCTTGTTCTTGAATACCCATTTCGTCACCATAATTGTTTCCCATGCGGACGTGGTACTAATGTTCACACTTGTAGACGTTTGAATTCGTTGAACTTGTCTTGCATCGTAATCACCCAATCCTTGTTTGCTCATTTTGGCTTAAGAAGCAGCCGAAAGTCCTTTTATGATGTCATGTCCGTACTCCAGTCGAAGGATCACCAAGTATCTGATCAACTAAATGTGCTCGAGTCCACTTCCGCTCATGAGGCAAAGCCGAGCTTGAAGCATCAGCCATTTGTGGAGCGAGATCTCCGGTGATCTCAAGCTTTTCTTCTTGTCGAGGTAATTCCGTGTCTGCACTTGAGCTGTGCGACTCTGATGATGTTCCGTCAACATCCATGGATGGTGTAACAGCATTCCGTGGTAATTCTGAATCGGGTGAGGTGAGGACAGTTTAAGTACTTGGCACATCGGCTTCGTCAAGTGAAGGTTCCACGGCAGGTGTGGTAACGGTGTTGTTCGGCCGATATATCTGCTCAAAGAGCGAGTCCAAGTCTTCTAGAGCAAACGCATAGCTTATTCTGACATTGAATCTTGAGTTGTTGCCGCTTGCTGTGGTTATGCCAACACACCAGTACACACGGGATCTGAACTGTCATATTCAGAAGCCATCTGGTTAGGCACGGGTCTGAACGGATGTGTGTAGGAGCCATCGGGTTAGGCACGGGTTCTGGACTGATGTGCCAAGAAGCCATCTCTGCCACTTCTTGGAAAGTGACATTGTAGCTTTCTTTGATTGTTCTGTTGGACTAGATGTATACTCTGTACGCCTTCGAAGTTGAAGAATACCTGACGAAAGTGGCTTCGAATGCTTTAGGGTCAAACGTAGCACGTAGCTCTTTGTCGTTCGCCACAAAGCACTTGCACCCGAAGACCTTGAAGAAAGAAATGTTGGGTACTCGCTTGTTGATGATCTCGTACGGAGTTTTATCGAAGCGCTTGTGAACCACCGTCCTGTTCTGAGTGAAACATGCGGTATTTTCTGCTTCAGCCCAAAGAAAGTGTGGGAGGCCGGAATGAATCAGCATCGTACGCGCCGCTTCCACTAGAGTTCTATTCTTCCTTTCAACAACCCCATTTTGTTGAGGCGTCTTTGCAGCTGAAAATTGCTGACTGATTTCAAGTTTCTGGTAGGAGTCACTGAGAGAGTTGTTTTTGAACTCAGTGCCATTGTCGGTACGTATGGCTTGGATAGTCTGCTGTAGGAGGTTCTGAGTCGTGTTCACAAAAATTACAATCAACTCCCCGATCTCATCATTTGTTCGGAGGAACTTCGTCCATGTGTATCGAGAAAAGTCATCAACAATGACCAGCACATACTTACGTCCGTTGATACTCTGTGTTTGCATAGGTCCAGAGGTCCATGTGAAGTAATTCCAGAGGACGTGAAGTAGAGGCAACTAGCTTGACGTGATGCGAGGCTCGCTTCATTTTTCCTAGTTGACACGCCGAACGTTGATGCTCTTGCGCCGTTAAATTAGCTGGTAGACCATCAACCAACTTCTTGGTGGAAAGGCGCTGTAGAACTTTGAGGTTAAGATGAGATACCCTTTGATGCCACAGGCTATTCCTCTGAATATTTGTCAGAGAAATGAGGCAAACAGCAGTCGAAGGCCGCACATACGTCAGGTTGATCGTGTATAGATTTGATTTCCGAATTCCTTGAAGGAGTTCTTTGTCCTCACTGTCCAAAATTCTGCATCGGTCAGAAAGGAAGATCACCTGGAATCCTTCGTCGCAGAATTGGCCTATGCTGAACAAGTTATGACGGAGGCCTTCGACATAAGAGACATCTTTGATGATCAGATTCTCGAAAATAATTTCTCCAAGTCCTAGAATTGGAGCGGAGTCGTTGTTGCCGAATCTGACTTTTCCATTTAAGCGGTCTTGGTAGTTGCTCAGCAGCTCTTGATTTCCCGTCATGTGTGTGGAGCAACTGGAATCGATGTACCGCACATGATGGATCTGCAAAAACAAATTTGAGAGCTTTAGGTACCCACTCATAAATGGGTCCTCTTAAATTAGCAGATTTATGTTTAGGTTCAGATATGGTTCCCAAACTATTATTAATAGGAGCTTTAGCAACCCAAGTCATTTTTCAAAGAAGTTGATTTGGGTTTGCGCTTTGTAGAAGACTTGGCCTTTTTGGCTTTCGGCTTCTTAGGCGGAGTTTTAGGAACCCATGTGGGGTGAACCTGGCGAATTTCAGCGCGGGCAAATGCTTTGGTAGGGTTGAGCATAGAAAAGATCTTTTCATTTGATAGTCTCCTAAGGTGCTTTGTGGATTGGATCTTTACGGGATACCTTAGGTGAGAGCGTGAGTGAATGGCGCCCTAAACTTTCTTAATGGCTGGATCTTGTCCTACGAGTCATCCTATCGGCATTTGTCTTAGAATGATTGTTTTTAATTTCTGCGGTAGAGCATGTTTCGAAATTAGTGCTTCTAAAAATAGTAGGCGTTAAGGAACATGTATAAACGATGATTTGAAGTGAGGAAATGGCTCTTTTATTTCTACGAGAGTCTTTTGCTTTTACCGAAGGAGAATTTAAATTTGGAACATTGACACCTAGAGACTCTTTCTTTATTATTAAACTAGACTCTATTACCTTCGACTCTTAGGTTCTGACACTACGCTCCTTGTAAACGTAGTAGAGACGAGATTAGAAATAAATTTTTTGAAAATATTATTCTTTGGTTTTGAGTTAGTAGAAGGCATTTTTCTTTCTTCACGCTTTTCATAATAATTGTCTTTTGAGGGAGATGCGTGACAAATAGTTTGGGAGGTAGAGGAAGCTTTGAGATTTTCTATCTCCTTTAGGAATTTGTTCTTTTCCGCTTCGGAATCCTTTCTTTCTTTTACTAAAGTAGCTTACAATTCCTCTATCTGTTTCACGATAGGAGGTTTGTAGACAAAATTTTCAGAATGTACAATTTGAGCTTCCTTAGTTTCGGTTTGAGGCTCAGGAGATTTGACTAAATCACAGTCACGCGTCAAGGGTGTTTCCCGAGATTTGTAACTGTCATTTAAATCTTTGTAGTTGAAGGGGATTTCAACCCTATGTTGGCTCGTCTCTTAGCTAGTTCTAGAGCGCCTAGTTCATCTACTTTAGTAAAGTTCATAAGAGAGGTCATGCCTAAACCCATGTATGTTATATCATATGCTTCCTTTTTCTTTAATATACAAGGGTTAATGAAACCTAAGCCTTCTATCGATTATAGAATTCTATATCCATGGGCTGATTCAGAAAAATTGTTTGTTCGCTCTGTCCCCTCATCGTAAGAAGATCATCTAATTTATTAATTTTGGCATATAATTTCTTACGTTCTTCACCTAAGAGAACATAGCTGTTTTCTATCGTCAATTTGGCGGCTTTACAAGCATCTAGTTCTTTAACTAGTTCACTAACTTTAGTCTTGGATTTATCTAGTTGGACTTCTAAGTTAGTGACCTTAGCAGTAGCATTTGTTAAACTACAATTGAGGCTAGCTTTCTCGTTGAGATTCCTCACCAAGCAATTGTAGTTATTCTCTAGCCTGTCTTCTAGTTCTTTAACTATCAAAGTATGCTTCTCTAAGGGAATATACTTAGTCTCGCTAATATTGGGGCTCTTAGATAATTCTTCTATTTTGGAGCTAGAGCTCCTAAATTCTAACTCGAGACTAGCTATCCTCTCCTGAGACCTAGATAGTTTCTTTTCTACTTCCTTTACACTTTTCTGCTCACGTTTCATGTTAGTGTAATTTAATTGATACGATTCTAACATGGTCAATAATGTGGAAGTTTCTACCTTATGTGAGGATGTGGATGCTTGGTCGTTGGCTATCCGATCGGAGATTTCAGCGTCTGAGTTCTCGTCCAGGCGGGCAAGAGCTAGATTCTTCTCATCAGAACTAGACGTATCCTCGAGCCAATGGTCTTGTTCGTCCATGAGAGCTACTCCAGCTTTTTTTTTGCTTAGGAAGTTGGAGCTTCTTGGAGTAGTAATTGGCATCTCTCTTTTTCGAGAGAGTACACTCTCGGGCTTAGTGACAGGTTTGCCGCAGTTAAAGCACTTGTTAGACTCTTTGACATTCTTGACTTCGGACGTTTCATGTGAACTTCCTTACTCTTTGAGCTTGAAGTCCGAAGTCGATTGGCTGATTATGAAGATTTCTTCATGAAGTGCTGCTTGCTCATCATCTTTCCAATTAGAGCTAGCTGCTTTCCCAGCGTTTTGATATTCGGCTCGACGTCAGAGTCTGATTTGTTTTCCGACTCTGAAGGTGTGGGAGGCCTAATGGTCTTTTCTTTTCGTGACCTTGGGCTCAGCTTCTCTGAGACTAGGGCAACTGTGTCTTCTATCAGTTTGCCCTTATGCTCCTTCTGAATCTCGCTTATATCATCATTGCGTTGTGCGAGATTGTCAAACATGGCATGGATGTCCAGCTCCTAAAGATCTTTGTCTGTCTTATTTGAGTGGATATTTTTCTTCCATTCAGAGGGCAGGGAGATAGAAATCGGATGTTTGTTTCCATGTTTGTCTTTGTGATTTCTATCTTCCTCATCTTATTGAGAAGTGTAAGGTAACTCTGATAGAGATCATGAAGGCTTTCCTCTGGTTTTGCCCTAAACGAGTCGTAAGCAGTTAGAATGTTTGCCTTATTGGCCTTGATGCCTACTTCTGTTCTTTGCATCATTCTATGTAATTCATCCCACATCCCTTTAGCCATTTGTAGGCTATCTATTCGTCTATAGATGTCATTTGGGATGCCTTGCATTAGTGTATTCTTAGCTATCAAATCATCCCTTGCTCGAATCCTTCCTCATCTGTGTATTCCCTAGGCTCTTTCAGTCGCCTAGTGGCGGGAATTGGAGGAGTAGCTGTGTTGTCGCCGGGTACTGCGACCCAAAAAACTGAGCTGGTCCTACCTCAACAAAAGAGAGAAGATTCTCTGCCTGATACTTTAGCTCAATGAAATTCAGAAATCGGCTTCGCCAGACAGTGTATTCGCCTCTTTTAAGGATTATAGGACGGTTGTCGTTTCCAAGCGTATAAGCATCCATTTTTAAGTTGAAGAGTTGATTAAGGATCTTCGTAGACTGTTTTGATGGTTTGAAATAATGTAACGTGCTTCACAAGTAACAGATTACTTAGTAGCGTTTGATTCGAAAGCAGTTCGAGAATTATTTTTGATTCACTCTTTAAAGTTTGATCAAAATTAATTTCGGTCGAAATAAGATGTATTAGTTACTGTTCTCGTGCAAGAAATTCTGTCAGCGAAAAATTTTTCGAGCGAAATAAATTGTCCAAAATCGTTCGGTCGAAAAATATTTTTGGATCGTGAATTTATTTCGATCGCACAGAAACAGTACAATAAGTAAGTTTCTCGCTAAGTCAAAATAAATCTGTTGACTGGAAAATTTTTTCGAGCGCAAATGATTTTCGCTTGGTCAAACTAAAAGGTCTGACCGGAAATATTTTTCGAGAGAAAATTATGCACGTGCAAAGTCAAGATAAGTCTCATCGAAAAAGATTTTCGCTAAATTGTTCTCGAGAAATTTTTCTCAACTAAAATCGCTCTTAGTGACAGTGACTCTAGAGCTGACTTCGTAGTCTGACCGAGAAAAATTCTCGCGTAGAGTTTTTGATTGAGAAATTAATCTGATCGAAGACTTAGCGAGAAAAATTGAAATCGCGCAAATAATCACAGAATACGAATTAACACTGATTCAAGCAAAAACAACGAATTAGATAGTGAAATTGCAGGTAATTGCTCGAAATCGACTACTCACTACGCACGAACAGGTAATTAAACACGTCATGAAGCAAAACATATCAAATTTGATCAAAATCAGAACGTGTCTAAGTGTTCTTCGTGCGAACAGTGACTTTCCAGATTAATCAATTCTCCTGAATCGAAGTTCTAATTGCTACTGATCTAATCGCAAACAATTTCTAGCACTGAAGCGAGCTGTCATCATCAAATTCAGGTCAAATAAGCACATAATTAAGCCTAACAGATCGATTGCGTTTTTGCACCAAAACTGTTCTTCCCATGGAACAGTTTCAGAAAATAAAATTCGATCTGATTTCTAACAATTTTGGTAATCGACTCCTGCTCTGATACCAATTGTTAGGTCCCCAATTATCAACTCCTGTGATCCTACTCCAATTCTAAGGTAATCGACTAGAATTGATAAGAATGAATTTCGATCGAAAACCTTTCGACGAAGAACCCGAGAGAGAATCGTTTAGTGTCAGAAAGTTTCTTCTGTTTCTCTCCCTATAATTCTAATTGCAAGCCTTTCGGATCAATTCAACTATTTTCTCGTATTAAGCACAATGTTTACAATTGTATTTATACCAAACAAACTTGGTATAAATAACAATCTAGTCCTAATCTAAGGACAAATATAATAAAAGCCTTAATTACAAGGACAGCAAGCACAACTCTATTGTATATTCTACAGTATAGCTTGTGTATATTGTCGACCACCAATGATGTAGCGACCCTAGCCATCGCTACCATTTCTGACGTCATCCGAAGTGCCTAACGGGGCGATAACTTAAAAGACACATTCAATTGCGTATGAAATTTTTTCTTTTTCATACAGGAACATTGTTTATGTGCACGTCAAAGAATACAGTTATACGACAAAAGAATTACTTCGAATCCTATTTACATGCTAAATTCTAGTTACGCGGGTTGTGTACGTTCGCAGCAAAAGAAACCTATGCGCCCGGCCTCACAGGTCGTCATCCACGTACACACCACCCCCAAAGTCGCCCGGAAGCTTCAAAAGATTGCCTTGCCGGCTAGGCGATCACGTACCGTGCTCGCTCGCACCTACAACACACAACGTAAGGGTGAGCTAAAGAGCTCAGTAAGTGGAAACAATATGCATGCAGTGCACGTGTCCTAACTCGCAGTGACATCCGCGTCAATGCCTTTTTAGACTTCACTTTTCTTTCTCATTCTCTTCCCTTTCATTATTTTCTTCCTTTCATATTCGATCCCTCGGCTTTTCTATCTCGCTATGCAACATCTTAGAGCTCATTTCTATTTAGGGCATATACATAAGTGATAGAGCACACATTGAGAGGCCACCCCGGGTTCACATTTCGTATTTGACTTCATGGCGCCTTTTCAGCCCGATACGGTACACATTTGGGAGGCTACTGACGCCTTTTCGGCCCAACGCGATCCGCACGAGAGGCTAATCACTACTCATCCATGTGGTTCCTTTTCTGCCCAACGCGGTCCCCATTTGGGAGGCCCATATTGCCTTTTCGGCCCAATGGGACTCGCCGTTGAGAGGCAACCCTATTCGTCTCTGTGGCTCCTTTTCAGCCCAACGCGGTTCGCATTTGGGAGGCCCATATTGCCTTTTCGGCCCAATGCATCCGCCATTTGGGAGGTAACCCCAATACAGTCCATGTTGGTAGGCTATCTATGCCTTTACAGCCCAACGCGATTCCGAAAGGTGCCTTTTCCGCTCAATGAGACCTGACATACGGGTGCCTCACACTGGTAGCCCACTCCGAGGTTGCCGACGCCGGAGTTTCCCTCGGTGTCGCGTCTTACCTCGGGTCGCACCCTCCAGGTCGCACTTCCCGTCATAAGGGTATCAACCCACAGCATTCAACGGCGCATCATTATCGCCATGGTCGCATAGGAGAGCCGTGACTCGACAACTGAGTCGACAACAGTTGCCCATACCGGCAACTATGCATCACTCACAGGCGATCCTGACTCATGCACGCTCTTGTGCCCTATTTTCGTACTAGCGTGCATGCACGTGATCATGTCGTGTATCATATGGGTATGCAAGTCATGCCAGGAATCGTAAGTAAAACACATCATATAGAGTTCAATCATGGAAACACATAACCACATAATTTTCATGCTTGCACGTAATCACACGTAATTTATGCACAGACAAGTTATGTGTTGTAGTTGAAGTGAAGTCTCCACTTACCTGGCGTCCGTAGATTAACTGCTACCTGACCCGTGAATTCTCCTAACTTCGGTCCATGAGTACAAAGTTATAGTATCAGTATACTATCGAAATTGTTTAACTATTTAAAGTCTTGAATTTCCTAAGCAGTGATATGTTGATTATCGACTTGTGTTAGACCTGTGACTACTTATAAAAATTTTCCTCAGTTACACCGACTCGTGAACTATTCATGGCTCATTAATTAACCTAGCCTTATACGATTCGTGAACTTATATGGTTCACAAAACTCCTATGACCTGCGAACCTACTTCGCGAACTTAGTTAGTCCTTGAAGCATACGAATTCGACCTTAAGCTATTTGTTATTCGGTCTGGTGAATTTCCTAATATTTTGTCCTTTAAACCTGAAAATGCTATAAAATCAGTCTATAAATTATATTAATTAACTACGTAAAATTTTCGTTCCAAAATTCCATCTACGACGTCTGCCTATACCGAAAACTGACCCCAAAAACACGATAGGCAAATTATGATCGGGCGTTGAAAGAGCCTATGCTCATTGGAATCAGAATATTTTTCTGATTAAATGGTGCTAAAATATTTTTCCTAAAAATGCGATAGTTTTATTTATATCCTTTTTTTTATAACTTAAAACGATTTTATGTAAGGGGTTCAATTCGCCAAGTGTATTCACTATCGGTTCGCGAATCGTGTGTGTGGCCCATGAAATGCTCCCAATTCGCAAAATACAATGGATTCGCCAAATAGAACCCGCGAAATGGTTTGAGTTCGCAATCCTCTTCAGCCCGCAAAACCTCCAAGGATTCGCAAAGTTGGAGCCATGTGAGTTCGCAAAATCATAGCGGCTTAGGGTTCGCGAAGTGCACCTCATCCGTGGATTCGCCAAATAGACTCAATTCGCGAAACCCTAAATTCACCAAATTCTCTTCTTAGTTCGCAAGTAGGTTTTGCGGCTTCTTAACTTCGCGGCTTGTGTGGACTCGCTGGATGGATTCGCAAAGTGCATGAGTTCGCCAATTGCGTGGATTCGCGGAATAGCCGAGCCAAGTTCTTCCGATTCGCAAAACGACCCGCCAAACCTTGAGCCCGCAAAACGTCTTCAATTCGACAAGTGAACGCGACCCGTGAAATCGACGAGTTCGCGGCTTACGATTCGCGAAATACCACTTCGTGAAATTCTTATTTCACGAATCCTATCTTCCTAAAACACTTTTCAATTCGTGATACGCTGGATTTTAAGGATTAAAAAGCTATTTTCCTAAGAACTCGTTGAAGACTGTATGAACTTCTTTAAGGTCCTAAAACCCGAACTTAACATTTATGCACTCTTACACTTATTTTCCTGTCTAAACGTCCCTAAATTATGTTAAAATCCTAGACTAAGGTTAAAAACCTTCGAGAATTAAGGTCCTACAACTCCTAACACATGATACATGTATTTTCGTGCCCTAGCCTGCCAAGGTACATTATTTCTTAAATAAGAACACGAAAATTGGGTGGGAGCTTATACCAGTTCGAACTTGGGCGATTTTCTGCTCGGCACTTCCTTCTTCGTTGCTTCAGCTTTCGTTGTTTTCCTTTCTATGGGATTCGTGGACTTGAAATGGTTTTTTAGGTGAGGTTTAAGTGGTTCAAGCTCAAGTAACGAAAATATCCCCTATTTTCAGGAAGTTTTGTCTCCATAGTCACCCCTATGTTCATTGGGCCTCATATTCTAATTCTAGCCCACTAGAGATTTTAAATCGAATTTTCACTCATGGCCCAATTTCCTTATGGGCCTATTTTCAAAATCCCAATTAATTGGAAGCCATATGGCCCAAACTAATTTCACCAAATTTCCTAAGTCACGTAGGCACATAATTAAACTAGTCACGTGATCATCGATTAAATGCACAATTTCACGAGACAATTAGGCACTCATTTCAACAAATAATTTACACGAGCACAGAATAATTGTACGAAATGCGCATCCCATATTTACGCAAATTTGTGGGCCATAATACTTAAGATGACTCGGGTGCTACATCCTCCCCCCCTTAAAAAGGATTTCGCCCCCGAAATCTGTCCATTCGGAGCAATACGGGGTAACGACCTCTTATCTCATCCCCACGTATCTAACTCACTTCCTCTACCAATCAGTTCCACCCTAACGGTTTCACCAGGTGAATTTCTTAATTCCTAAGTCGCTGCATTTCCTACGTCAAACATCTCTATTAGAACTTTCTCATAACCTAGATCTGGGTCCTAGCTATTGATGGGGAACTCATTTCTAAATTCGTGGCTCGGGTCGGTGATACGTTTTTCTAAGGTTGGGGTGTGAAGGTCATTGGGAATTTGCGGCAACGATGCGGGTACCTCCAGCCGACATGCTATTTCTTTCGAGTTCTAATTACTCCTCATGAACGTCCGATCGTCTACTGAGAGCTTCGATGGTTCGTATATCTGATCTGCTTAGCTTTTATGTCTGTTGTGGGCCACACGTTTTCTTTTGTGTGTTGTCGCCATGACCTCCGCCATCTCTCGCTCCCACATCTGGACTTAATTTTGTCCTCTTGCCGATTTTGTTGCAATTTTCACTAAACAATCTAGCAAACTTTGATGGGCTCCGGTCGGGGTCCCATTCGGGATAGTTACATCATACTCGCTCTCGGACCAACTAGGTGTGACCTCGAGTCTCGTGACATGCTTAATGGATGCAAATGTATTCGTGGCTCCGGAATCTACTGGTATGCATGTTCGAGTTTTGATGTATAGGTGGGGTACCTGTCTCCACAGGTGGGTTCTCCTCTGCTTCCTCCGATGTGATTGTATATACCCGGGCTGGTGCGGCCGGGGGTCTTGTCTGGTTCATGACTTGGCTTCCTGAGGCATTCTCCGGGCACGCCCTGGAGGTATGGCCCATCTGGCCACATTTAAAGCATGTTGCATTCTCGTAAAAGCAAACTCCCAAGTGCCTCCGTGTACATCTTGGGCACAGTGGTATGTTCGGTTGCTGCCTTCCTTGATTTTGATTGGGTTGCTGCGGTGGTCCTGGCCTGTTTCGTTCATTCTGTTTTGCTTCTTTGGGGACAAACCGACGCTTCTGATCACCTCCGCTCCCTTGGGCTCCTTGCACTTGTGCAATTTTCCGCTTTACTTCTTGAGCTCGAGTTATCTTGGCCTCGGCCTGCTCCGCCACTAGTGCTCGTTCTGCTACTTGCGCATACGTGGCTCCTTGGAGTCCGGCCATGCTTACATCCCGGTACAGCTCTGGGTTTAGGCCTTCGAGAAACCGTTCAATCTTCAGATCATCCGTACTCACCATGTGAGCAGCGAACCTCGATAGTTGTTCAAACTTCTTAATGTATTCGGCCACCGTCATCCCTCCTTGTCTGAGGTTGATGAACTCACTCATTCGTGTAACGACCCTCATTTTCTAATAAATAGTTTGGCGGATTTTCGCAACGTAAGTCGCGGAAGACCCGTCTAGTAAAAATCTTTTTCTAAAATAAAACATATTAAAATAAACATCTCTACATAGTCGTATATTTACACAAACCGAAGCCCTAAAATATCAAAATATAAAAAAATCCTAACGTCCCTCCACAGGTCGCATCCATGTATTACCCTGCCTCAAAAGTCCGTAGAGTCACCGCCATCAGCCCTCCTAGTCGCGACAATGTCGTCGGACTCGAATGTACCTACAACACGTAAACTGAGCTCCTTGCCCAGTAGGTGAAAATATGCATGACATGCAATGTGCACTCAACCCTGACTCAAACCCCAAAACCAACACTTTCATATCTCATATGAAGGTGTTCTAACCTCGCCATGCAATGCACGCTCATCCTATAATTAGACCTCGTCTCAACCAAGATCTCACAAACACATATCTCACCTCAATCATTGGGCCCACAGGCTAGAACTAGGCACCTCGCGCAACCCATTTAAGGAAGGAGTCAAGAGATCAGTTCTCGGGCAGCCCCCCGGCTCTCTCCCGAGACGTCTACATGCCCCGGCGATGCCTACGCTGGTAGCGTCCTCCTGAGCAAACTCTACCAGGTCGCCTCTTCCGCCAATAGACCCTCTTAAGAGAGGTCTCGACAGTATAACTGTCAGGTGCACTAGTACTACCTCAGACTATACTACGAGTCGACTGCCAATATCGGCACATCACACCCCACACGCTGACACCGTAAGATATCATCGTCTCAACACAGTCGTCCCTCACATCAACATGTCGTGCTCATGATATGCAAGTGCAAATAATCAAATATATTTAATATGCAAAATATTTAAAACATGTAAAATACGTAGTTCATCAAATCACATAATTCTCCGATTCACATAAATATCACATAATGTTTACGTGTCGTAGGTGAATTTCCACCTACCTGTCCTCCCGATGTAAATTAGTAAATCCACAATATCTGGGAAATTCCCTAAGCTTCGAACCTCTGAATATTGAAATATTCCCAAACCCTACCTATCGAAAACCCTAAAATTATCAGAACCCTAAAATAATGAAAATCCTACTTAATGCTGAAAATATGGGCTGGGGTCAAAATCCTTGCCGAAAATAATATATCCCAAGAATGCAATTACCCTAAGCATTAAGAATTGTTCCATGCATCTAAACATGTACATGCCGAACTCATTTAATAATTAATACTATTCACATGCCGAAACCCTTTTATGCTTAACCTAATCATGCAAGTACCAACCGATAGTCCTAATACCGAATAATAAATTATATCAATTATCATCCCACTCAATAGCTAATTCAAAGTTTGAAATCTAATTCACATACGAAAACTTCACAGTACTAGTTTGTTATCATACAACATACAAAGCATGGCAAACATATTTAAGCACATAATATTTTCAAATGTTAGATAAAATAATTCACCTAGCCCCCGTTGGAAATCGATTTTAAAAATAATTGAGTTGTCGAAACTTCAAAAGTTATTCATATACCTATAACATCAATTTCTATTCTATTTCTATCCTATATTCCAAGACTAACCATGTACCTCCCCAACCATCATTCGATTCCCACCATTAAATATTCTAGGATCTACCCTAACACATAAATCACGGAAATTTTCACATAATGTATCCTAACCCCATATTAAAATCATGTACCAACATAAGCCCAGAAATCGATTATAATAATCACATAAATCACCTATGTCGAATAAATCATCCAATATATTGAAAACACATAAGGCACGTAACGTTAGCTGTATCACATATCAAAGTCACGCAAACAATATAAATATAAGTAAACACCTTAAAAACTTCATACTCATATAAACATTTAAAAAAACAATTAGCATGTTAAATACATTGAGATTTACGTGTTGTAAGTGTGATTTCACCTACCTCACGCCTGTAGCTTGGACAGATTTGGTAGATTCTCGGATTACACTAATTTGGACTGCGGGATCTCAGAAAACCTAGAGTATCTCCGTTACATGTATCTCTTGTTCCATCCGTGAAGAAACACTTGAAAAGAATCAATCCTAAAGCTTCCCTCGATGTATATATGCTTAGATATGTTTGTATCCTTAAATGTACTACATCGAAACTTCCCTCATGTTTTAGCACTAAAATAATCACTTATCTTTCAACCTTTAAAAGCTATTTATGCTTTGGCTAAGTAGTCTACCACGGCCGTTCCTTCTTAAATAAAATATATGCTATTAATCATACCCTATCCATCAATTGTTGTTACTACGTGATAATGCAATTAGATGTATTATTAATTAGTCATACCTAACGCATTAACATCAAGGCCCCCCCCCCCCACGTTGTCAAGTTCCTTGATGGGGTAACATTATACATATTGAGACTATGTGTTTGTGGACATATATATTATACTAAGTATTGGAAAAGGTGAGGGTTAGGTTACGAGTAGGTAATGAGTTTGTCTTTCATAGATGTTTGATAATTATCTCTTTGTATATATATCACCACGTGTCCTAATCCCTTAAAGTTATTTGATAAACTACTATAATTATAAATGTGTATAGACATATACAATACGTATAAATTAGAAAACATCTTCCGAAAATCTAATCGAAGTCTATACTACAACACATGTCCAAATTAAGTTCCATCTCAGTTTGTCATTAGACGAAAATTAACTTCATAAATTACCTTTCTTCTTCAACAGTTTCCATCAAACTGAAAATATACTTCTCATATTACTCGGATTTATTTCTATTAAATTTTCAAACTTCAAGTATTCGGAAATCTTGCAAATTTCTAAGTTAGATATATCACTAAATTATATTAATAACTCCGTATTAATTTTATGGTTATTACAATTCGCTGGGCCCGAACTGCGGCAGTATAGTACTTGCTCTGAATAGTTCCTTGAAGTGGTCCCAGCTCATGGTGGCAGGATTCTCGATCACTTGGATAGTGTCCCACCAATACCCTGCGCTCCCCCTAAGTAGGAACGTGGCGCAGAGCACTTTTTCCGCCTTTGGGAGCGGCTGTACTGGAACTACTTTCAAGGTTCTAATCCAGTCATCAGCAGTGGTTGAATCGGTTGATCCTTGAAAATGGGTGGGTTCAGCCTTCGAAATCTTTCTCCCACCAATTCGGCTCTTTCAGCCTGAGTCGGTCCAGCATTCACGTTGTTTTGTTGGATCAGCTGTTGGATTGAGCATATGCTGGGCGAACTAACTTGGAGCGAAGATGATGATTGCGTCTCGGTTATTGTTGGGAGTTGGGTTGTCCCTATCTTGGTCTGCACTCCCACTACCATTCACCCCTAGTTTTACCATGGTTTCTAGTCTACACTGTCAATTCCTATTGTCAATAAATTCATGTAACGCAGAAAATTTACGTAATCATAAAACTTAACAGCAAGCTGCTTCCGTGCTTTTTTGGGTGTGTGTACATGGACAGTCTACAGAACCTGTGACCGAAGCTCTGATCTAACTGTAGCGACCCTAGCCATCGCTACCATTTCTGACGTCATCCGAAGTGCCTAACGGGGCGATAACTTAAAAGACACATTCAATTGCGTATGAATTTTTTTCTTTTTCATACAGGAACATTGTTTATGTGCACGTCAAAGAATACAGTTATACGACAAAAGAATTACTTCGAATCCTATTTACATGCTAATTCTAGTTACGCGGGTTGTGTACGTTCGCAGCAAAAGAAACCTATGCGCCCGGCCTCACAGGGTCGTCATCCACGTACACACCCACCCCAAAGTGGAAACAATATGCATGCAGTGCACGTGTCCTAACTCGCAGTGACATCCGCGTCAATGCCTTTTTAGACTTCACTTTTCTTTCTCATTCTCTTCCCTTTCATTATTTTCTTTCCTTTCATATTCGATCCCTCGGCTTTTCTATCTCGCTATGCAACATCTTAGAGCTCATTTCTATTTAGGGCATATACATAAGTGATAGAGCACACATTGAGAGGCCACCCGGGTTCACATTTCGTATTTGACTTCATGGCGCCTTTTCAGCCCGATACGGTACACATTTGGGAGGCTACTGACGCCTTTTCGGCCCAACGCGATCCGCACGAGAGGCTAATCCATACTCATCCATGTGGTTCCTTTTCTGCCCAACGCGGTCCCCATTTGGGAGGCCCATATTGCCTTTTCGGCCCAATGGGACTCGCCGTTGAGAGGCAACCCTATTCGTCTCTGTGGCTCCTTTTCAGCCCAACGCGGTTCGCATTTGGGAGGCCCATATTGCCTTTTCGGCCCAATGCATCCGCCATTTGGGAGGTAACCCCAATACAGTCCATGTTGGTAGGCTATCTATGCCTTTACAGCCCAACGCGATTCCGAAAGGTGCCTTTTCCGCTCAATGAGACCTGACATACGGGTGCCTCACACTGGTAGCCCACTCCGAGGTTGCCGACGCCGGAGTTTCCCTCGGTGTCGCGTCTTACCTCGGGTCGCACCCTCCAGGTCGCACTTCCCGTCATAAGGTATCAACCCACAGCATTCAACGGCGCATCATTATCGCCATGGTCGCATAGGAGAGCCGTGACTCGACAACTGAGTCGACAACAGTTGCCCATACGGCAACTATGCATCACTCACAGGCGATCCTGACTCATGCACGCTCTTGTGCCCTATTTTCGTACTAGCGTGCATGCACGTGATCATGTCGTGTATCATATGAGTATGCAAGTCATGCCAGGAATCGTAAGTAAAACACATCATATAGAGTTCAATCATGGAAAACACATAACCACATAATTTTCATGCTTGCACGTAATCACACGTAATTTATGCACAGACAAGTTATGTGTTGTAGTTGAAGTGAAGTCTCCACTTACCTGGCGTCCGTAGATTAACTGCTACCTGACCCGTGAATTCTCCTAACTTCGGTCCTTGAGTACAAAGTTATAGTATCAGTATACTATCGAAATTGTTTAACTATTTAAAGTCTTGAATTTCCTAAGCAGTGATATGTTGATTATCGACTTGTGTTAGACCTGTGACTACTTATAAAAATTTTCCTCAGTTACACCGACTCGTGAACTATTCATGGCTCGTTAATTAACCTAGCCTTATACGATTCGTGAACTTATATGGTTCACAAAACTCCTATGACCTGCGAACCTACTTCGCGAACTTAGTTAGTCCTTGAAGCATACGAAATTCGACCTTAAGCTATTTGTTATTCGGTCTGGTGAATTTCCTAATATTTTGTCTTTTAAACCTGAAAAGGCTATAAAGTCAGTCTATAAATTATATTAATTAACTACGTAAAATTTTCGTTCCAAAATTCCATCAATACGACGTCTGCCTATACCGAAAACTGACCCCGAAACACCGATAGGCAAATTATGATCGGGCGTTGAAAGACCCTATGCTCATTGGAATCAGAATATTTTTCTGATTAAATGGTGCTAAAATATTTTTCCTAAAAATGCGATAGTTTTATTTATATCCTTTTTTTTTTATAACTTAAAATGATTTTATGTAAGGGGTTCAATTCGCCAAGTGTATTCACTATCGGTTCGCGAATCGTGTGTGTGTCCCATGAAATGCTCCCAATTCGCAAAATACAATGGATTCGCCAAATAGAACCCGCGAAATGGTTTGAGTTCGCAATCCTCTTCAGCCCGCAAAACCTCCAAGGATTCGCAAAGTTGGAGCCATGTGGGTTCGCAAAATCATAGCGGCTTAGGGTTCGCGAAGTGCACCTCATCCGTGGATTCGCCAAATAGACTCAATTCGCGAAACCCTAAATTCACCAAATTCTCTTCTTAGTTCGCAAGTAGGTTTTGCGGCTTCTTAACTTCGCGGCTTGTGTGGACTTGCTGGATGGATTCGCAAAGTGCATGAGTTCGCCAATTGCGTGGATTCGCGGAATAGCCGAGCCAAGTTCTTCCGATTCGCAAAACGACCCGCCAAACCTTGAGCCCGCAAAATGTCTTCAATTCGCCAAGTGAACGCGACCCGTGAAATTGACGAGTTCGCGGCTTACGATTCGCGAAATACCACTTCGTGAAATTCTTATTTCACGAATCCTATCTTCCTAAAACACTTTTTAATTCGTGATACGCTGGATTTTAAGGAGTAAAAAGCTATTTTCCTAAGAACTCGTTGAAGACTGTATGAACTTCTTTAAGGTCCTAAAACCCGAACTTAACATTTATGCACTCTTACACTTATTTTCCTGTCTAAACGTCCCTAAATTATGTTAAAATCCTAGACTAAGGTTAAAATACCTTCGAGAATTAAGGTCCTACAACTCCTAACACATGATACATGTATTTTCGTGCCCTAGCCTGCCAAGGTACATTATTTATTAAATAAGAACACGAAAATTGGGTGGGAGCTTATACCAGTTCGAACTTGGGCGATTTTCTGCTCGGCACTTCCTTCTTCGTTGCTTCAGCTTTCGTTGTTTTCCTTTCTATGGGGTTCGTGGACTTGAAATGGTTTTTTAGGTGAGGTTTAAGTGGTTCAAGCTCAAGTAACGAAAATATCCCCTATTTTAAGGAAGTTTTGTCTCCATAGTCACCCCTATGTTCATTGGGCCTCATATTCTAATTCTAGCCCACTAGAGATTTTAAATCGAATTTTCACTCATGGCCCAATTTCCTTCTGGGCCAAATCCCAATTAAATTGGAAGCCATATGGCCCAAACTAATTTCACCAAATTTCCTAAGTCACGTAGGCACATAATTAAACTAGTCACGTGATCACCGATTAAATGCACAATTTCACGAGACAATTAGGCACTCATTTCAACAAATAATTTACACGAGCACAGAATAATTGTACGAAATGCGCATAATTGCATCCCATATTTACGCAAATTTGTGGGCCATAATACTTACGATGACTCGGGTGCTACAAATGATGTTAAGCAAAATCCTTAAAAATTTATTTGAAGTTGTCAAGTCTGGTAAATAAACAAATAGCTCCTTTTTCGTCACTTTTGAAATGTCCATAAGAAGCTGGGACAAAGGGAGTATTTCTTGTTCTATTATTGATCCTTGATGGACGAACTAATAACCCTTATACTTATTGGACGATCATGTCTCTTTCCCTACATTTATTACACGGCATGGTGATTCTATAAATAGGCTATTAAGCTAAGCCTTTCATATTGCAAAATAACACATGTAACATTCAAAATTCATAATCTTTAAGAGTTCATAATGTGAATCGTTTCATGGACACTGACTCACAGGTCGTACGGTCGAGCATGGCTTATTACTCGAGGAGTGTCAATAACCGACGACAACACTATAGTAGTTTGCGTGAACCTTAGACCGAAAAGGGCTTTGACGGAGTTGACTTCGAAGTCTCGAATGTCACTGGTTCCCCTCGACCCGATTTGCTATTGCATGGGTCAGCGGGCCAGATGCGGTCTTGATGACGATTTGTGATTGCTGGTCTCAGACCGCCAAATACGGATTCACAGTCTCATAGGTAGTCGAGAGAAGTGTCCTATGTGGACGGCGATGGGAAATTACGAAATCTTTGGCAAGGTATGAACTAACTCATGTTAGACATGGAGGGTAGTTTGGTAATTTGCCTCGTCTCCGTTTTATCATAGAATCGAGTTCAGTGAGTTTGACATAGACAATGACTGTCACTCGATTGGGACATAGCTGAAGGGTTTACGAAGTACTATAATCTATAGTAAGTTTCTGGAATGAAGACTGGGTCGAAATTCGCACTCGAATCGGGTTACGGTCCGGTATTGTGGGATTGGCTAGGTAACTACCAGACTCTTGGATTCCTCCCTTATCGACTAAGTCGAACCTAGAGAGTCGGGCTTAAAAAGGATCATCAACGTTTACCGATGAGGAGAAAAGTGTTTTGGGCCTAACGGGCCTTGGCCGTTGGTCCGTGCCTTAATAGGCCTCGGGCCATTTAATGGTCTGAAGTTGGACTTCGTAAAAAACTAACTTTAACACTTGGGCTTGGCCAAGAGCTTATTGAGCTTGAGGGTAAAATTGGACTTTCACTTTAAGCTAATTTCGAAATATGCCTTTGAGGGTATTTTCGAAATTTATATATTTGATATAAATATGGAATAAAAATATTCGGAATATTATTTAATTGGATTATAAATTTCAAACATATTGTATAAAATTCGAAATTTAATTCGATATTTAAAGATATTTATTTGATTTGAATATCGTTAGTTATCTAAAAATAGTAAGTTTCCTTAAGTTTACACCGAAACGCAAACATCTTCTCCTAAGCGACGGATCAATTCTCTCTAGCCATCTTTAGAGAATTGGATCTGTGGTGCACTGCGAGGTCGGCGTGACAATCTAGTGCCATCCACCACCATCGCCGTAGTTGAAGAAAAGGATGAGGAGCTGCCACTCTCTTCAACTGGTAAATCTCAACGGGTTTGACCCGCCCTATAACGTGTCAATGTGTTACTATTCTGATCCGATCTACGAGGGCAATCGGGAAATCTGGAAAATTTTTGTTCTGCACTGTACCCGGGGACGTTGCGTCACCGGTACACACTGGGTAACCCAACAGAGAGTGCAGTGGATGAATCATTTGAGAAAGTGATCATACATTGAACAAGGTGTTCTTAAGTATTCGAGCATGCCTCATTGAAATCATGAAGTTTAGAGGACATAATAAATACAGCTTGCCACACATGAAAAAACAAATATTAATCAGAGAAGGTACCCTACCAAATATTCTGCATGTGGATGATTTATTAGTGAAGGAATGCATGCTATACTTGGAAGAACAAGGTGAAACATCTGAACTCAATCACCTGAAGGAGTATTTGGAGACTCATCTTAAAATAATGCATGTTTATGCACTATACGTTTTCATAGATTAGATGACATGTTTTATCTATAAACACGGATAACACTTAAGACTTTTGATGCTCAGACAGATGTATGTTACTGGCTTTTTTTTAAGAACGCAGTATATGTGTTCAATGTCATAGCAGTATGTATGTGTTCAATGCGGGATTATATGTGTTCAATGCTAGAATGGAATACATTTAACTTAATGTCATAGCATGCCACAGTAAAGGAATCATATAAACCAGCCATTCGAGACCACGTACCAATGCATTAAGACATATCGGATGCAAATGCATATCCACAGAACAATTAGACCACAATAAGACCACAAACGAGCTTGACAGACACAATGAAACCAAGGAGCAATCATACGACATTAAACACGTGGAACCCTGAACCATATAAGATTCAACACATCAAACACCATCAGCCACGTTTATAATCATATCAACATCTAACCATACACCAAAGACTAGTGCTTTTCCATGAGACGACACGATGAACCGTACGTGAGTAAGACAGAAAGGATTGTGTTCACGGATAGAATTAACCTTTAGATACTTCATGGTCGGACAGTAAATCGCTAGGAAATCAAGGTTAACGGCCTTTATGTCCTCGCTGTCAGGTTGAAGCAAAGGATCTTCGGAATCAGGAAATAAGCCGCACAGATCTTCCGAATCGGCAACAAAGTCACCTAGATCTAGTGAATAGGCAACAAAGTCACCCGGATCCGGTGAATCGGGGACTGAAACAAGCAAGGCACCACCGTCTCACCAACGGAAACATGCAAAGCCCACAATCAGTAAATTGGAGTCCGGAGCGTTAGAGAACAGAGCCTCATCATGCGTGGTCTCAGAAAACCAAAACTAAAACTCGGTTGTCTCTGGGACGATTGAGAACTCATCGCCTTGTTTCGCCACCACGGATAAATCGTTTGATGGATTACCGATGACGAGCCAGCGAGAGAGAGAGAGAGAGAGAGAGAGAGAGAGAGAGAGAGAGTAATGAATTTAGTTGGATTGGTTAGGATTTTGGTGGGTAGGTAAGATAATTTAATGGTTGTAGGATTAAAGTTTAAGTGGTTGTGTTAAAATTTTACTACTATGTAAATTTTTACCATAAACGGAAATGTACAAAAGCTAGCGGGACGCCCAATATAATAAATGTATAAACACTTTCGGGACGGAGGGAGCAATAAAATATTAAGGATCATCCCAACTAATTATTTCTACAGGCCAATAATAACGGGAGTGGATCCCGTGGAATCCAACATTCCCCCACTTGGCCAGAGTTTTCATAATGGGATTATACAGGTAACATATATCCTTAATAATAACCATATATCAAATCAAATTGGATAAAGGTCAAATCCAATTCTCACGATATAGATTCGTTCATATGTCACAAACTCGACATCTTCGATACTAGGTTCATAACATAAGTCGTCCTCGATGTGAATAATATCGTAATCCTTATCATAAGTGTGTACATAATAAGCACTAAATCACATCGTTCATCATAATAGGATCCATAGTCATTATGTGATCACGAAGTTAATATCCAGTCAAATTATTCACCTCTTTAATGACAGCTTGCATGAAGTCCAAAGTCACGTACGTGTTCGTGGGACACCTCGGATGATAAGGCTTTCCTTAGTGGGTCAACAACCATGGCACCAAACTAACGTGCTCAATGGATATTAACGTTTCTTTCACAATAAGGTACTTGATTTGTTATTCATAGGAAAGAATTTTGCATCCTGATTTGTAATCGAGTTCACCTAACGAAGCTCAATGATAAATTTTCTAATCCATTTGCATGCCATAATGCTTCGTATCAAATAACAACTTATGCTTCCATGATAGAAGAAGCGGTCGTCATCTGCGTACAACTTTTCCGTGAAATAGATGCACCGGATAACATAAGCACATAAATCGACGTTAATTTATGGTGTTAAGCGACCTTGCATAATCGGAATCAGAGTATCTAATAAAATTAATGAACTATGATTTCCGTAAATGATCTTATAGTATTTAGTACCCTGTAACTATCGTGAAACCTTTTGGCATTCTTAGGTGAGGCACGTACATACTTGAGCGTACATAAGGCTCTTAACTAACGATGAATAAGGGACTTTCTCAATATCTTCAAGCGCCAATTCGATCATGATAAACTCAACTTTACTCCCTTAAAGAGCCGTACTACTGCGGAGAGCAATTAAGCTTGTTGAATCTTTTAAAAATTTCTAAGTATGTTTTCTGAGAAAGACTCAACATATCACGAGAGCTATCTCGGTGAATTTCTATGCCCATAACGTAAGAGGCTTCACCAAGATCTTTCACATCGAATTTTCTCGAGAAAATTTGTATTCTCGTGGAACATGGCTAAATTGTTACATGCAAGTTACATTTCATCCACATAATGTACCAGATGTTAAATTATTAAAGTAATGACATCCACATAAAGTACAAGGATAACAAAATTGCTCCCGCATATTTTCATAAATACGCACTGACCACTGTCGAGATGACTGTCTAAGGCCATTCAAGATAATTGGGCCACGAAAGGATTTTCTTAAGCTTGCCTACATGTGTCCTTTCCCCTAACCAGAAAACATTGTGGTTCCTGTCATCCCTTATGCAAGTCACCATTAAGGAATGCCGTTTTAATTTCCATCTTATGTAGCCTTAAATCGTAATAAGCTACAATGGCCACAGTAAACGAGATGAATCATTTTTAGACAAAGGAGAGAATGTTTAATTATAATCAACTCATTCTCTTTGCGTAAACCCTTTTAGCGACCAAACGGGTCATGTATCATTCGACACTACCCTAAGGATTTGAATACCCAATTGCAACCGCTAGATTGAATCCTTTAGGTAAGTCTACAAGATCCCAAATATCATTTAACATCATTGATTTTAACTCTTAGTTCACGGCTTCAAGCCATTGAGTTCTTGGTCGTGCGTCATCGCATCATTAAATGACGCGGAATCATTCCTAGTAGTTTTATAACAGTCATCTAATAAACATAATTATCATGAACAGTCGGCCTTATCCCGCGTTCACACCTCCATGAGATTGATATGAGATATTAGGCATATTCTCATTATTTAGCGATCACCCCACAGATTCAGGGATTGCTAAATCTCTTGACATAATGGGAACATTTAATAATTTAGGTTCCTCTTCAAAACTTTACGAGATATGCTATGATCACAAGTACCGACTATTTCTAAAATTATTGTATGTGTAGTTTCAACAATCATGTGGTGTGAGATGGGCAAAACATCAAATACCCTTAGATCGTTTAGGGTAAGAGATAAAATAGCAGCTTATGGTTTTTCAAGCTTTCGTAAGTTTGGGTTGAAATTTTTAGCTTCAGTAGGACAGCGACATACATGTAAATACTAAATACTACATTTCCTATGTGCCCATAATTCACAAGGGATTTTAGGCGTTGCTTTAGTAGGAACCCGATTAAGTATTTACATTGCTGTTTTAAGTGCCTTAACCCAAAAGTATTCAGGTAAAGAGGTTTGGCATATCTTACTCGGTACAGTATTCATAAGAGTACGATTTCGCCTCTCAGCAACACCGTTCTGCTGAGGAGTCCCGGCATAGAAACTTGAGGAGTCCCGTTCTGCTGGACAATGCAACATTCTTATAAGAAGAAGACAAAAGCTCCAGGGTTGTGACCTGAGTCGGAGAATTTTCCGTAATATTCTCGTCCTCTACTCACAACTTTGATTTTGCAATCACATTGGTTTTTTACTTTAGCTTTATAAGTCATGAAGCCATGGAGCGCTTCGGGGTTTTATTATTATTATTGTTATTATTATTATTATTATTATTATGGAGGAGATAATTACATTCATAATAAGAGTGGTAATTATAAACATAATGAAGGATCGATGCCCATTAATTCCAACAGTATGTGGACCACAGATATCAATATGAATCGGTTCTAAAAGTCCATTACTTCTGGTGGCACTACGTTTTTCATTGAGTATTTTTGTAAGTACATATGATACATGCATAAAAATTAGAGAAATCTAAATGATGAAGAATTCCAGCTTTGTTGAAACATTTTATTCTGTCTCGGAATATATGGCCTAAAAGTTCATGCCTTTATATCATGGAATTCTCATCGATTAGCTTTCTTTTGCCACTGGTTGACTTGTTTGTAATTTCATATTCAGATTCCGTTAAATAAACGGAGGAAGGATTTTCACATAACTAATAGTGGTCTAAGTGTCCGAAGTAAACGACATGGGATTTTAATGAAATGGATAAGCCATAAGCATCAAGTTGAGGTACATAAATAAGGTTTCTTGCAATATTGGGTACATAAGCAGTATTAAACATGTCCAAAATGAAACCACTCTCCAAAAATTAGTCTGAGAGTTCTACGGTTTCAACTGGAATATTATATCCATTTTCGACCACAATATCACATTCCTTCTTATTCAGTTTCCTTACGGAATGGAATTAGTGAAATGAACAAGTCATATGTTTAGATGCACCAGTATCATTCTACCATGTATCAGTAAAATCATTAGCAAGGAAGGATCTTAACAAACGTAGTTAGATACTTTATCACTTCTTAGCTCTTTGAATTTTAGACACTCCTGAACATTAGTAGTCTAAAAGCAAAACTTACGCTTGCGAGACTTCAAATCCGAAGGATTAGCCTTGTTCTCATTTTTCTTTACTTGCCGCTACTTTTTAACCTTGTTATTTTCGTTTATTCTTGCCCTGACCTTGATAAGGAGTCTCAACTTCTTTTCTTGATCAGGCATAATGATCAGTTTGCTCATTTTTCATTTCCCCTTAAGCATGTTATAATTGATATTAGAACGATCAAACATAAGAAGGAGATACGTAAGAATGAAATGAACAAGAACCCTTTGAGATCTCTATGTCCACGGCCTTAAGCTGAGTGGCAATGTCATTCAATTTTAGGATGTGCTCACGAACACCACCAACGCCGTTATATTTTGGCATTATTCTTTTCGTGATAAAATTTTTCAATTTGGCTCATGTTTGGGGCATTTATCACATAATTATTTAAGTTCGTTTAGGAAAAGCACGAATATTAATTGTGAACTCAACCACTTAAGAAGTACAATTTTATTTCGAAAAATGAAGTAAGCTTTCCATTGAGAAAAGATATATTAATGTAAACTTCGGTTGGGCAGTTTACAAAAATATAAATAAGTTTTTCTCCTTTAAATAAAGTGCTAAAGTATGAAAAGAATCATCAGTTTTAATTGAGGAAAGATCATCTTGTAACCTTCCGTTGGGCTGATTATATAAAAAAAAAAACACATTCATTTCTCCTTTAAACATTAACAATAGTTATAGTTTAAATCCAAATCACAGTTCGACAAAAGATGAATCCAAACTATAATTACATAAATTCATTTATAATGAATCAATCGCCAAAATTTTCGTTAGCTGAATATTTGACTTGATTTGATGAATAAAATGTGAGTGAGGTTTCATTAGTCTCATTTATTCAATTGGCAATGTTCTGTTGGGTCGATATACCAGAAGAATAAACAAGCCCACACGGATTTAATTATGTATATATTTTACGCTTAGACTTAATGCATAATTTTGTAAGTATATACAGTATTATGCTTATAATAAGTCCATGTACTAATTTAAACTTCATATAATATATAGGATCAAAATAAGTGCATAGACTCGTTCACGGGCTTAAACACTGTTCCTCACAGACGTGAATGAGTGGTGTCGTTTTATTTAATTATTATAATTTTATTTATGATGTTACCTACATCATGTACAACTATCAAGCTAGACCCAACACCTTATACTAATATTATTATCATTCCTTTTTTAGATAATTTATTTAATATAATATGACATCACGGTGGCCCACAACTTAATCTTGTCATATTGCACATGTGAATGGGTCCGTAGTAGAACTATCAATGGGCCGGGCCGGGGCGGGGGCTGGCCCGCCGCCCGCCAAAGCCCGCAGTTTGGCGGGGCGGGGCGTGGCTGGCCTTCAAAACTGAAGCCCAGCCCGCATGATTTTTTTTATTTTTTATTTGAACTTTTTAATGAATTAAGAATTATTTATATAATTATGATATTTAAATATACATTACATATGTATTAATTAATAAATGCATCATTAATTATTTAATTATAATATTTAAATATACATTAATTCTGTATTAATTAATAAATGCATCATTAATTATAAATAAAAACATAAATTAATTCCTCTGTGTAAATAAAAATATATTTAATGTATAAAATAAATTAATTAAAATCTATGGCGGGCTGGCCCGCGGGGTTACTGCCCCGCCACGCCTAGCCCGCGGGCCACGCGGGCTAGCCCGAGGCGAGCCTTAAAAATCCCAGCCCAGCCCGCCTCATAGGCACGGCGGGGCGGGCCGCGGACCATTTTGACAGATCTAGTCCGTAGTAATGGGGAGTGAAGACAACAAACAACACATTTTTATTAAGTGGTCATGACTCATGAGTCAGACTTCTAGTGGAAGCAAGAACAATAATTCATGAGTCTATAATTACTATGAAGCCACGAAAGCTTTGATGAATAAGGCTATAGATGAGTTCACGATCATCGTGCGCATGTAGTCTATGTTATTCACACCATTTTGAAGAACGCATGATCACACGCATGATCATCCTGTCGCTCAATATTCATGACGAGACGATTAATGAAGAACGCAGTGACTGCTTGGAATTCTTACGAGGTGTTACTTATGATGTATGGTCTTAGATCCACCATCAACCGGAAGACCATGGGATGATTCAGGTGAGGTAACCATAAGAGACATAAGGTGATTTTTGATCATCGACGAAGAACACGGGACATTACATGACTACATCGATTTCTAAAGGTAATTACAAAACTCTCATTCGATTCAAGTATCGAATGCTCTCATACCGAATGGTAGATATGACGGATCTCGGTCACGGTAGCCATTACGTAATCTCGATTCCCATATTCGAGTTACCACCGTAACCGTTAGATCCTTAAGCACGGCGTCTTAAGGTAATCTCATTTCGTAAGCGAGATATTACGCCGTTATGCGGAAGCGAACGGTGCTCATAACGTGGTCGATATATATAGCGAGATCACCACCGTTAAGTTAATCTTCTCGAATACACCATCGAAATGAGTTTAAACTAATAAATTACATGTTCAGACATCGCTGATTGCCTTCGGGACATGATCTTCGCCTCTTTCGCTCTACAGAGGTGATGGAGACCGGGTACTTCTTTATGGCTCTTATGTTATGGTGGGTCGCGTATCGTGCTATCGTTAGTAACGTTTGTAATATACATATGTATATTTACTACGTGTCTTGTACGAAAACGTGATGTACAAGACAATGAGTCTGCATTCTAAACTCTTAAACATTGTGAGTTTTGAATGTTACGTGTGTTATTTGCAATATGAATGACTTAGCTTAATAGTCTATTTATAGAATCACCGGGTGCCGTATAATAAACGTAGAGCAAGAGATGGGACCGGCCCAATAAGTTTAAGGGTTATTAGTCCGTCCATCAAGGATTAATAATCGGGCAATAACGTATAAAAAATATTAAGGATCAAATAATCCAAACTAATTATTTCTGTACCAATAATAACGGAAAGGGATCCGTTGAATCCAACAAATACATCTATGTATTATATATATATACACAACACACACTCTCTATATGTTGGTCCCTATTTGATCCAACAATACTAATCTAGAACGAATTTACCACGATTTAAGATGGAAGAATTGCTTCAACGTGGGTGCGTGTGTGTGTTTGAAGGTTGGTGGCTTCACAAAATTCTCTCTCTATAATTTAACATACAAGACACACCTAACTATGTGTTAGGGTTTTAGTATTTATACCACATGTTGGTAATAATACTTGGGCCCTTGTAAGCCCATTACAAGAATAAAATCACTGGGCTCTAAAACATTAAAGCCTAGTTCACTTAATCTAATTACAAGATTAAGATGACCTAATTTAATTGAACACAATAAAATAATCCTAACAATCTCCCCCTTTGTGTTCAATTTGCAATTTAGTGCTTGTCATCTTGGTCTTGTAATAATCCTGAGTCCTCAAACAACACGTATCAAAGGATATGTGGCGAAAGCGTGTGTGTGCGTGTTCTTCTTCAATCTACTCCTCCTTTATCTTGTCTTGTGACCTCTTCTTTAGGAGATCCAAGCTCACCATGTTCTTAACATATCTTCTCGAAGCTGCTTGTCGGATCGTCTCTTTGTATTCGATCTCTCCCTTCAATAGTTACAACCCTCCCTACATTAGTTCAAACTTGTGTTGGGATTGGGGAGTTCTCTTTAAATGTGGAGAGGCGAATAGAGGCGGATCTTCACTTCTTGTGTTCTGGCTCTCCCTTCGATAGTCGCGACTCCCCTACATTTGTTCAACCTTGTGTTGGGATTGGGGAGTTCTTCTTTAAATGGGAGAGCTGTACACGAGGCGGCAACTTTGATCTTTGAAGTCTGTGGTGTTTGCTTGATTATCTGACAGCGCTTGAAATTCACCATTTTCTGATCTATCTTGCACTTTGTCGTAGTATTGCTCCCATTTTGCTTTAGTGCTACTCCCCCTCATGAGGATCGAGTTGGGGAGATCGTCATGCGATCGATCAAAATGGGGCATTGTGTTTGGCAAGAAGATTGTGTCGTCAAGACAAGAAGTCAAGTAGATTGGTACTCACGGGAACTCTTCTTCTCGACGCCAGATTGGTCTTCGAAGGAAAGTTGTCTGGTTCGGCCTCGAGGAAGCTTCTCTAGCTCCAGAAGAAGGTATGCGTGTGGTGTCTTTCAACGTGGCCAAAGCTCCTTTGGAATGGGATTGGTGGTTCCAGTGGAGTTCAGCTTCATCGTAGTAAGCGCGGCGGAATATTGATGGTGAGCGTGGGATGTGTTATAAAATGTGCCAAGGCTCCTTCATAATTGACGTTTGAGTGTAGGAGAGCCGGCTTCATAGTGGTACGCACGGCGGAAGTTGGTGGGTGGTCCGACCTGTTTTTTTATACGTATCCCCTTTTCCCCCTCATGCTTGTATAGGAGTCGAAGAAATACACAAACGACAGGTCGGTGTGGTAATAACTAGACAGAGCCACTAAGGCAATCCATCAACACGAGTCCAGAGTTAAACTCTGAGACGCGGCCTGTGAGGACAGGGCTTAGAACGGAGCCACATAGGCGTTCCGTTAACATCAATTCAGGAGCGTAGCTCGCAGATGATGGCCTGAAACCGCTGTTGTTTTGATAATGCGACGGTAGGACTTCCTTCCAATCTTGGAATCACATCTACTACAGACGTGTCTATGGAAGTTCTGATCTGGTCACGAAGTCCAGATAAGAGAAAGTGTATGTGTCCTAAAAATTTTAAAATATTTAGGTAGTGAGGACACCTAGACTCGATGTGCTCAAGAAAGTTCAGTGGTGGGGCTAACTACCACTTAATTCAATATCTCCCGCTTCAAGTGAAGCAGTGATAGCATACGTGGCTCCCCGTGATTTGATGAAACATCGATCTTTTGAGAGATCGATGAGTGGGTAAAGCTCGGTTGTGCATGCGCCATTGGACCAAATGAGGCGACTTCTACCCGGGAGCTGATAGAAATCAACTCCTGCACCTATATGGGATGGTCCGAGTAATTTGTGAGCTAAGGGAATTTTGTATCTTCCGCTCTTTGGTCTTGTCAAGAATTGCCAGATGGGAATGTGGCTAATGGACTTGAAATCTTCACTAACACTCGGCAACGTTCCGGGGCCAGGTTCAGTTTGGTCTGACTGAACCATGGGAACTTATAATCCGCCGTCAAGTTTGGTGAGTGCTGCTTCATCAGCAAGTCGGAGCATGGCGGTTGAGATCATCTTCGTGTTTGTGTATGGATGTCACCCTTTTGTAATTCTCGAACTCTTGAGGGTCGAGTTTTCAAGTGAAGTCCATCATGAGAGGTGGAAGCGTCTGAGAGGGTTTTTCTTTTTTTTTTCTTTTCCTTTTTTTGCTTTTCTTTTCCTTTTTTTTTTTTTGGATTTTCTTTCCCCCCCCCCTTTTTTCTATGTATACATATATATATTATCGCAATAGTAGTAGATAAGTAGTATCGTAATAGTAATAGATATAGGTATATATATAGTTATATGTATATGGGTTACAGTAAGTTTCTCCCCCTCAAATCGTGCACTAAGATGTACTCCCCCTAAAAATGTACTCTTCCCTCATAAATATGGAGTGATACTCCCCTCAATGCATGCACGTTTAAACATGTATGTTCTCTCCCAATTAGATAAGCGTGAACGTATTTATCTATTTTCAGATCAGATGCAAACTAAAGAATCATTGTTCTTTAAAAATGCATTAGAATGTACGTTTTTCGCTATTAACACTTAAAATGGGTATTTTAAGGATTCAGCTTATATGCATACGTGAATGTTTAAGCTTGTAGCTCTTTAAGATATATGCATAGTTAAAATGTACCTATTATGGGGTATTAGACATTTCAGCTCATATGCATGCGAAAATTTAACATTTAAAGTACATTTGAGGCATGCATGTTATAATGTACCCTATTGTTTTCAAAGTAGGTATATTGTCTTTTGAGCTCAAGATGCATGCCAAGTTTCTTATGGGATGCATATAGAATTTACCTACGTAGTTGCTCGCATCGCTTACCAGTCGTGTATGTGGAGCAAACCAAGATACCATACACGCTGGGATGTTTGGGCTGCTCTCATCGCATACCAGTCATAGGGTGTGGAGCAGCTCTCTTGTACCTACCCATGCTGGGATTCTGCAAAAACTTTATCGGGACTTTGGTACCTGTAATTACCCGTAAATTAATACGGGGATGGAATGTAATTAATTTGGTAAATATCTGAGTTAGTGGGAATTAAAGTAAGAAGCGAAAGTATAAGCTATATCAGTTTCAAATTATTTTCGGAAACTTAATCAAATAAGTGTCCGAAAAAAAATAAGTAATAGATGGACCAAAACTTTGGGCTACGTGTTGACTTATTTAAAATAAGGCCCAAACATAATACAATATAAATAAATTTGCATGCATATTATGTGACTATATGATTTCATATTCAGTATTTATTAATTTTGTGCTTATATGATATCTAACATTATTTGGAAATTAGGTAGGAGTTTTAGAAATTTTGAAAAGAGAATTTCGAAATATTATAATTTCGCGGAAAATTAGGGTTTCGTTTTTGGATAATTTCGAATTTTAGGGTGTTGAAATGTAATGTGAGAGAATGTCGAATTAAATAAAGATGTTGAGATAGATCACTAAGAAATGTCGAGATGTGATAAGAATATCGAGTTGGGTATGGATGTGAGTTTGTCGAATAAAATGTCGACTGTGAACAGTAATTTCGAGATTTATAAATATCGAGTTGGGTATATGATGTGAGTTTGTCGAATAAATTTCGAGTCGATCTGTGAACAGTAATTCGAGATTTTATACATTAAGTCGATATTTTAGTATGTGGACTTTGAAATTATTAGATAGCTCGACATTTGGTTGAAATGGATGTCGATATTTTTAGACTATTTCGAAATTTTAGTATACAGAATGGATAAAAAAATATTAATATTGGGTTAGTGATGGATTAGGTAAGATTATAATTCCTTAGAAATCAATACACGTTAATGATGAAAAGAAGAATCCAAAATTTTAAAAGCAAAAGACAAAATACCAAACTCTTTAATATTAAAGGAAATAACAATAATGGAATTTGAGATATAAACGTAGAGGAGAGCATCTTATTATTATTTTACAAAGATAGGAAGTGAGAGGAGAGGAAAACTTGAACGAAGTCTTACGAATAAGGTATGGAATTTACTAAGATATTTAAGTTTTAATTAATGTTTGGTATATGTTGGTGTTATGAGTATGAAATAATTTAGGAGTTCTGATGTGTTATGAGGTTTTGAGTTGTTAAAGAGTTGGTATGTTTTAAAGTGTTCTAATGATCTTTAAAGTGTTTTTAATTTACAAGGTTTTGATCGAAATTTTTAAGAGTTAGAAGTAAATAGGTTTTGATTTGAAGGATTAGGGTTTGTTTAATATGAAAAAGTCGAATGCATGCTGTTGAGATTTACATAAATGTCGAAGAAGATTTTGGAATTATTATGAGGATGTTGACATGTTGTATGAGAGGTTTCGAGTTTATGAAATTTGGAATAAATATCGAGTGAGATGTCGACATGAGTGTTATGTATTTGTGTAGTTGAAGATATCGAGTGGAATTTCGAAGAGATGTCGAGTGCTTGTATAAAAGGAGTTCGATATTTGTTGTGTGGGATCTTGATATTTGTCTTGAAGATACGAGTAGGAATTCGAAAGAAATGTCGACATGGGTGTGTAGGATTATTCGAGTTTTGTGTGGGAGTTTGAGACAAGATGTCGATAAGTGTCTTTAGAATTTTTTTTTAAAATGTCGACATGTTATTGTTGTTTGAATGAGATGTCGAGAATCTTGAATAAATGTCGAGTGATTGTGATTTTTGAGTTTTATAAGTTGTGAAGAGAAAAATGTCGAAAAGTTAAGATGTCGATATGTGGTGTGAGTTGTTTCGACATTTATAATACATGGGATATCGACATTTTGGTTGTGGGGGATCGACATATATTGCTTCGAGTTTTTTTAGAAATGTCGAGACCTTATATGAAAATGTCGAGTGTATTCTGAAAATGTCGATATCTACCCACAATGAAATTTGAGATCCTTATATATATAAATGGCGAGATGTTGATGTCAAGTGATTTCGACATTTACAAAGATTTCGACATGAAATCTCGAGTTGGTTGTATAAGTCGAGATCTATCTCTGAAATGGTATTTCCCAATTAGGTCGAGTTATAAATTTTAGGGTTTTGAAATTTATAAAAGTCAAAATTAGGGTTTTCAAATTAAGCTAATTTATGAAATTATAATTAAATTAACAACCTCTAAATTTTATATGTTTCTATAATTAGGGTTTTGAAGGTTAGCGATTTAACCGTACGATAAGCTAAGGATATCAGGTAAGTGGAAATCTCAACTACAACACATAAATTACATGTTTGTATTGGAATAAGTGATTATTTGTGTTGTATGATTTTTAAGTGACGTGAATTATTGGACATTATATGATTATATGGCAACCTGTGTTGGTTGTTTTGCGTGAGGTGCTTATTGGCGATAATGAAACGCGGGTGAGCTATTACTTATGATTTTCTATGACATGGAAAAACAGTTGGTACACCACATCATAGTATATTATGTGACGTTTGGATTGTGAACGTGCATGCATTATCGCTTGTAGGCGAGCATGGTATGTATGCATGGCATTATTTATATGGCATGAGCATGTGCATACACGTACTATGTGAGAGTTACCAGTATGAGAATGCACAGTTATGATCGTCTGAGAACAAAATATGTTTGACGATATTAGTATGTGATGTAGACTCACGAATGAATCATAGCTACTTCTACGACGACACCATGACGGGGTAAAGCCGTCGAATATGTTTACCTAAAATTATCTAGGTAATGGGAAGGTACATAGTATAACTATAGTGCCAAGAAAGTGATTGATAGAATGGGAAGGCACATAGTATAACTATAGTGCCAGAAAAGTGTTTTGATAGAGGGGCGACTGGTGTATGATACTACTGGAGATAAACCCTAGTTTTATCTTAGCCAGTGTGTGGGCCACTATCGTATTTTATCCGTACAGGATTTGAGCTCATGATATGGTGGTGCGCGTAGTAAGTAGCTAAGGGCCTGAGAGAATGAGAAAAATGAGAGAAATGAGGAAAGAATGAGAATGATACGAGAATACGAGTGTTAGTAAGCATTGGCGCGGATGCCGTTGCGTTTTTACGACACGTGCATACATGCATATTTTTACTTACTGAGCTTTATAGCTCATCCACGTTTTATGTGTTGTAGGTACAAACGAGTCGGACGTTGAGACACGTCACGACTAAGGCAGGCTGATGGCGGTGACTCCACGTACTTTGAGGGCTGGGCGTACATGGATGCGACCTGAGGGTGTTATATTGTGTTCGAAATATTTTAATGTGTGAGATTAAGATTCTGTAAGATAAGACGTGTGCAAAATAAAGGTGTGCGAGTGTATATATTAAATTATTAAATAAGAATATTTTTAAATCGGGTCTTCCGCAGCTTACGTTGCGAAAAATCCGCAAAACTAGTTATAGGAAAAGTGGGGCGTGACAGTGTGGTATCAAAGCTTAGGAAATAGGTTCTGAAGACAGTCCATGTACGGCCGCTCAAAAGCTGGAGGAATCAGCCTTGCATGTAAGTTTCATATTTGATGTGATTACGTGATTATAATGACGTACCTATATGTTTGGATGATTGTAGATGTAACAAGAAAATGACTAGCGGACATAGGAAATAGTTGGCGAGTCAAGTGGGGTGTATTGTCTATGAACAAACATGACTCGGTATTGTTGTACCTTACGGAACTGGGTCCAAGAACAAATGGATCAGACTAGTGAATTTAAGGATTAGTAAGCGAGCATAAACATCTGGTCTATAAGCTCGTGAATATTCTAAGTCCATTCGGATTCTATAAGTTCTCACAATATGAAGGTGTGGAGATTTTAGGGGGAAACATAAAGCGAAGAACAGTTACAGTGAGAAGTTGACGAAAGTCGACTTTCCAAGGATTCTAATAATGAGTAATTTAGGATGATTTTCGAAATGTTAAAATTATGATTTTCACTAATGCTAAATTTTCAAAAGGATGGTTTTCGAAATAAGTTTTCGTAAGATGGAGAAGTTTATTTTCGCACGTTTTGCAAGTTTTGAGATTTATTTTGAAACGAAATGATTTCCGAAAGAATTTTCGAAAGAATTTTCGAACTGGCCATTCGAAGATTGGTTCGAAATCTATTCCGAAAATTATTTCGAAAATAACTGAATTTCGTAATTGTCTAATTTCTGAAAAGAAAATTTCGAACTAAGTCCCATCTCGAAATTTAGTCAAATATAATAGATAATTTCGATATGATTGTAATGTTTGCTATAACTTGGTTGAAAAAAAAATCGTCGGGAGCGCAAATTTGATTTGCTGGACTTAGTCCAAATTTCGGGACAACCCTCACGGGTTCCTAGCTAAAGGTTCAATGTGGAATTTTGTGAAAACAGAAGTATTTCCTATGGGAATAACGAGTACGTTAACTATTTATAACTACTTGTTCCTATGATTCTTGAGCCGTGTAATTTTATTCTCCTATGTCAATAGGCGAAGTTAAAATATCGTCGTCTATCCTAGTATAGCGATTAGATACCTATTGACGCGGAAACTCACACGATTCAATAACGAGTTGTAAGGATATTTTAATACTCTAGCGTAACAGCAATGAATATTGGTCTGAATCGTAGTTTTAATAAATATGCTCTCAACAATATGAAATCATAATCGAATTTTATAGGGAGGGGTGATCAACCCTAATTACCCAGGAGAGGAGTATTCATCTGTTGGGTAAGACAAGGTTAAATAAAATTCCCAAATTCCTGCTCTAAAGACCTTAATAATTTGCTGAAGATGAGTTATAAGTCTTTCCACATATATATAGTAATGACAATGGAGTTATCCCAGTTAGACTCGTCAAAATCGTTAGTAATTAATAGTCGTATGAATATGCATATTCGATGATTCACAAGATTTTTCCTCCGACCAAATCAAGGTCGAAGACATTTTCTTTTCATTAAATATTATTACTTTCGTTGAAGTATAATGATGAAGTTCCGCTCTATTTTCTCTCAGCCGATGATTCGAACCCTAGGTGCGTCCAAGTAAAACTTTGTTCTGTTTGTTTCTCTGTTAGTGTTATCAGCTGTACATATTCAAAGTTCGATATTCGATTTGCGCAGCAGAAGCGTAATGGTAATATATATGTGTTTCATAATTCGCTAAATATAATTTCATAACCGTTTTTTTTCCCAGTTCTACCCAAAGTAACCCAATTGCGATTGAAGCGGTTGTTGTGAGTGCCTATTGAAAATCTATTATCCAAGCTCGACTTGATTAGAAAGATTCTGCATTGACTCTTATAATCTTGGCTCCTTTATGAAATATATTTCCTATTTGAATTTCAGCCCGATGAATGAGTACTATGTTCCAAGACTTTAGAGATAGAGGATAAGCTTATCGTAGTTTTTTTTTAAAGTTTATTATCAGACGGAATGAACTATAGTCGGTCGTTGATAGACGTTCCTTTGCACAAATTGAGAGCTCGAAGAGAGTGGGGAAAAAAAAAAAAAAATTGGGGTGAGAATGTTAGGACATCACTTCAGCCTCGACGAATCAAGTTGAGTTAAAGGTGTTTTCATGAGAAATGATAATACCAAACGAGCTTTACAACTCATCTGCCTCATTAATGCAGTAGATATTTCTTACTTATGAGTTCACTACTGTATTAGAGAGAACCATATATATTTTCCTTCTCGAGAAGCAATAAGAGCCGAAGAAAATCTGTACGTAGAGATCGCCTATGAGTTTCTATATTCATCATTCAATCCGCTAGAACCGCTGGATTCGTTAATTACAAATCCTAATCATCCTAGATGTTTTGGGATACTTTTCAGGGACAATTGGATGATTTTCAAATCGCTCAACTAAAAGTGAATTATTTTCCAATTGCTATACCGACTCATTCCAGTTGGCGTGATTTCGAGGGCGAAATCCTTTTTAAGGGGGGGAGAATGTAATACCCGTAAATTTAATACGGGGATGGGAATGTAATTAATTGGTAAATATCTGAGTTAGTGGAATTAAAGTAAGAGCGAAAGTATAAGCTATATCAGTTTCAAATTATTTTCGAAACTTAATCAAATAAGTGTCCGAAAAAAAAAATAAGTAATAGATGGACCAAAACTTTGGGCTACGTGTTGACTTATTAAATAAAGGCCCAAACATAAATACAATATAATAAATTTGCATGCATATTATGTGACTATATGATTTCATATTCAGTATTATTTAATTTTGTGCTTATATGATATCTAACATTATTTGGAAATTAGGTATGGAGTTTTAGAAATTTTGAAAAGAGAATTTCGAAATATTTAATTTCGGAAAATTAGGTTTTTCGTTGGATAATTTCGAATTTTAGGGTGTTGAAAAATGTAATGTGAGAGAATGTCGAATTAAATAAAGATGTTGAGATAGATCACTAAGAAATGTCGAGATGTGATAAGAATATCGAGTTGGGTATATGATGTGAGTTTGTCGAATAAAATGTCGAAGTGAACAGTAATTTCGAGATTATAAAATATCGAGTGGGTATATGATGTGAGTTTGTCGAATAAAATGTCGACTGTGAACAGTAATTTCGAGATTTTATACATTAATGTCGATATTTTAGTTATGTGGACTTTGAAATTATTAGATAGCTCGACATTTGGTTGAAATGGATGTCGATATTTTTAGACTATTTCGAAATTTTAGTATACAGAATGGGAAAAAAAATTATTAATATTGGTTAGTGGGATTAGGTAAGATTATAATTCCTTAGAAATCAATACACGTTAATGATGAAAAGAAGAATCCAAAAATTTTAAAAGCAAAAGACAAAATACCAAACTCTTTAATATTAAAGAAATAACAATAATGGAATTTGAGATATTAAAGTAGAGGAGAGCATCTTATTATTATTTACAAAGATTAGGTGTGAGAGAGAAGGAAAACTTGGAACGAAGTCTACGAATAAGGTAGGAATTTACTAAGATATTTAAGTTTTAGTTAATGTTTGTATATGTTGGTGTTATGAGTATGAAAATTTAGGAGTTCTGATGTTATGAGGTTTTGAGTTGTTAAAGAGTTGGATATATTTTAAGTGTTCTAATGATCTTTAAAGTGTTTTTAATTTACAAGGTTTTGATCGAAAATTTTTAAGAGTTTAGAAGTAAATAGTGTTTGTGATTTGAAGGATTAGGGTTTGTTTAATATTGAAAAAGTCGAATGCATGCTGTTGAGATTTTACATAAATGTCGAAAAGAAGATTTTGGAATTATTATGAGGATGTTGACATGTTGTATGAGAGGTTTCGAGTTTATGAAATTTGGAATAAATATCGAGTGAGATGTCGACAATGAGTGTTATGTATTTTTGTGTAGTTGAAGATATCGAGTGGAATTTCGAAGAAGATGTCGAGTGCTTGTATAAAAGGAGTTCGATATTTGTTGTGTGGGATCTTGATATTTGTCTTGAAGATATCGAGTAGGAATTCGAAAGAAATGTCGACATGTGTGTGTAGGATTATTTCGAGATTTTTGTGTGGGAGTTTGAGACAAGATGTCGATAAGTGTCTTTAGAATTTTTTTTAAAATGTCGACATGTTATTGTTGTTTGAATGAGATGTCGAGAATCTTGAAAAATGCGAGTGATTGTGATGTTTTAAGTTTTATAAGTTGTGAAGAGAAAAATGTCGAAATAAGTTAAGAGTCGATATGTGGTGTGAGTTGTTTCGACATTTATAATACATGGGATATCGACATTGGTTGTGGGGTATCGACATATATGCTTCGAGTTTTTTTAGAAATGTCGAGACCTTATATGAAATGTCGAGTGTTATCTGAAAATGTCGATATCTACCCAAACAATGAATATTGAGATCCTTATATATATAAATGTCGAGATGTTGATGTCAAGTGATTTCGACATTACAAAGATTTCGACATGAAATCTCGAGGTGGTGTATAATGTCGAGATCTATCTCTGAAATGGTATTTCCAATTTAGGTCGAGTTATAAATTTTAGGGTTTTGAAATTATAAAAGTCAAAATAGGGTTTTCAAATAAGCTAATTTTATGAAATTATAATTAAATTAACAACCTTAATTTTATATGTTTCTATAATTAGGGTTTGAAGGTTAGCGATTTAACCGTACGATAAGCTAAGGATATCAGGTAAGTGGAAATCTCAACTACAACACATAAATTACATGTTTGTATTGGAATAAGTGATTATTTGTGTTGTATGATTTTTAAGTGACGTGAATTATGTGACATTATATGATTATATGGCAACTGTGTTGGTTGTTTTGCGTGAGGTGCTTATTGGCGATAATGAAAATCGCGGGTGAGCTATTACTTATGATTTTCTATGACATGAAAAACCAGTTGGTACACCACATCATAGTATATTATGTGCACGTTTGGATTGTGAACGTGCATTGCATTTATCGCTTGTAGGCGAGCATGGTATGTATGCATGGCATTATTTATATGGCATGAGCATGTGCATACACGTACTATGTGAGAGTTACCAGTATGAGAATGCACAGTATATGATCTTGTGAGAACAAAATATGTTGACGATATTAGTATGTGATGTAGACTCACGAATGAATCATAGCTACTTCTACGACGACACCATGACGGGGGTAAAGCCGTCGAATATGTTTACCTAAATTATCTAGGTAATGGGAAGGTACATAGTATAACTATAGTGCCAAGAAAGTGATTTGATAGAATGGGAAGGCACATAGTATAACTATAGTGCCAGGAAAGTGTTTTGATAGAGGGGCGACCTGGTGTATGATACTACTGGAGATAAAACCCTAGTTTTATCTTAGCCAGTGTGGGCCACTATCGTATTTTATCCGTACAGGATTTGAGCTCATGATATGGTGGTGCGCGTAGTAAGTAGCTAAGGGCCCTGAGAGAATGAGAAAAATGAGAGAAATGAGGAAAGAATGAGAATGATACGAGAATACGAGTGTTAGTAAGCATTGGCGCGGATGCCTTTGCGTTTTACGACACGTGCATACATGCATATTTTCACTTACTGAGCTTTATAGCTCATCCCACGTTTTATGTGTTGTAGGTACAAACGAGTCGGACGTGAGACACGTCACGACTAAGGCAGGCTGATGGCGGTGACTCCACGTACTTTGGGGGGGCGTACATGGATGCGACCTGAGGGTGTTATTATTGTGTTCGAAATATTTTATGTGTGAGATTAAGATTCTTGTAAGATAAGACGTGTGCAAAATAAAGGTGTGCGAGTGTATATATTAAATTATTAAATAAGAATATTTTTAAATCGGTCTTCCGCAGCTTACGTTGCGAAAAATCCGCCAAACTAGTTATAGGAAAGTGGGGCGTGACAGTACCCATTTTTGGATGGGTCCTCCCTTGTTAGCAGAAAACAAGTTAAGCACATTGGTTCAGATATTGATCCTAAAATCATCCTTTAAAGTCCTATCCAATTTGATTTGTGATTTAGGAATCCAGGTTTGGTGAACGTTAGAGGGAAATGACAATTCAGCGGCGGTGAATGTGTGCCTAGGTGTAGAAGACCTAAATATTTTCTCCCTAGCCAATCGCATAAGATGCTTTCTAGAATGAATCTGGACTGGATATTTCAAGTAGAATATGAGCTATGGCGCTATATGCGTTATGGATGATGAGTCGTATTGCATACTAGAGTTCACATCATTCACTCTAATGATGAATGTGCGGGATTTGAGAAGTTCGTTTGCTTAAGCTGGGAACTTCTTTGCACGCTTTCCTTTTGATAGGAATGGGAGAGGAAAGATCTTGAACATTTTCGACTTTAATTTTCGAAGATAATATTGACTTTCCTTGCTCCTTCCTAATTTTAATTTGTTCCTTAGCTAATTTTAAAGCTCTACTTTTACTTAACGTTTCAGCTTCAGTCAAAATTGACTTAGAATGATTAGTAAAAGCCTTCTCAGTTTAGGAACAAGGATGTTTCTTTTAGTTTTTTTTCTTTACCTGTTTGAGCAGATGTATTATTTGACAAATCATTTGAAACAGATAAAGACGGGGAATTTTTGAGATATAAAATCTCCTTTAAAAGCCTTTCCTTTCAGCGCCAAAACCACCTTTCAGAGTCCAAAGTATCTTGTAAATCTTTCAATTTACGAAGAGTCTCTGGAGTATCACATAGAGTAGGTTTTTATCATGTAAAAATATTTTCCCTCATTAGGAATTAAGTTAGAAGGAGAGTTTTGACCTGCTGGACCTATATTCGAAAAAACATTCTCTAATCGTTTAATCTTAGAGTAAAGCATACACTGTTCCTCTAGACGGTCTCATATTTTGATGAGATTTCATTTCGCTCGCTTCGCAAGAACGTAAATTTCTAGTCATCTCGCAGACCCATTTTCACTATCTTCTAACTTAGTTTCTAAGCGAATTATATCTGACTTTGCGTTTGTCAAATC
>JAPQWV010003045.1:0-46782 GCA_027422505.1 Craterostigma plantagineum
ACGGCAGCTCCCCCAACGACAACGGCGAATGGTCTGAAGTTGCCGGTAGCTCGCACCTATAACCAGCATCCGGGTAGCGAGCAAACCACTGTGGATTGCCAAGCATGCGATCCAACTTCCTCCAGATGCCCGCCAGACCCCTCTGCTGATTATACCACGTAAACTCCTGGCCCGTCGACGGCAGCGTAAGAAGGTCAGAATTGAGTAGGCATGCCTGAAACTCTGACATATCCCTCGATTAAGGCGAGCCCCCTCTCCCCTCACCCGCATGCAAGATGGTGTTAAAATCCCCCGTCACCACCCATGCATCATCCACTCGTAGCGCCGAGAACTGAACCAACTCGTTCCATAAAGCCTCTCTATCCTCCCTTCTAGAATTCCCATAGACGAACGAGACGAATAGTGTGTTTTTTGTATGAAGGAGCTCCACATGACAATGGATAACTTGAGTAGTCTTGGCGACGATTGTCACCTGAAGCCATGAAGGATCCCATCCCACCCAGATACGTGTACCTGGGCCATCATCGTAGTCATAAAACCAGGACCAACGCGGCCTAAGTCCTTCAGAAATATGCGCCGCGTTGCAGGCGGCCACCCGCGTCTCCAGAAGGCCAAGAATGCATAACCCCCCCGAACTATCCAATCCCCCACCGCCCTCCTGTGGTCTTGCCTATTAAGACCACGCACATTCCACGAGCCGAGCGGAGTTATGAATGGGCCCCTGACTGGGCTGCACATACTTTAGGGCCCATAGTAGGTGGATCAGCTTCGTTAACGTCATCATCAGTCAACTCCCGTAGCAAAGCAAATTGATTATGATCATATTGCTCCAGATCTCCGGACCGCAGCGAGAGGTGAGCACCTTTCGAGGTCGTCGCATCATGTGAGCCCACAAATGTAGGCAGAGCAACCCGATTTGACGTCGAGGATTCCGCCACCACCAACGCCTTTCCATGTGCCCCTGTCTACCGCCACTCAGTGTACACACGCCGTTTGTCCGTCTCTTTTGCGACCACTGAGGCTTTGCCATCCACGTCCTTCCGACTCTGCCTCGCACGGTCCGGCACCGTTACTCGATTTTTTACCCCTTGTGATGCGGGCTGTTGCGTAGAAGATGGTCGTGCATGGGCTTTCGCCGGATGCTTCTGTACGTGCCGTTTGGGGCATTGAGGTTCCGCGTGGGTCCATGTCGAGCATGTTGAGCATCTCGTCGGCCGCCACTCATACTCCACCCTCACATTAACCATCCCAGCTGTGAGTCCCTGTTCCGTTGGTACCTCGATTCGTACCTCCTCGATAAATGGGGTAGCAAGCGTTTTCATGACGCACACACGTGCATAGTCTATCCTGTCCCCCGTTGCCGTGATCCCATCAGCAAATAACGGGCGACCAACACCACTAGCCACAATGCTCAATCCCTTTTGAGTCCAAAATTCACCGGGAACATTCCATAGCTTCACCCAAAGAGGGACTTGGATAAGCTCCTTTCTTTCGAGTGACATACCCGGCCTCCATGTTTCCAGGAAAAGTGGCCTCCCTTGCATAAGCCAAGGCCCACCCTCCAACACCATGGTCATAGCCGCTGCCGACTCAAAACGAAATCGAAAGAAACCATTTATGGTAGCCCGAACTTCCACCAATCCGTTCCACCGCGCCCGGGCGAACTGCTCAACGAAAGGGAAATAGGGTTTTCTTCCCAGAAAATACCCCACCAAAGTATGAGCCCACCTCGCCAATCCTTGGCGAGCATAGTCTAGATGTTGGGGCGACATAGTCTAGATCAAGACGCCGCTGATCCCCTTTGGCATAGCTGCCCCGGTTCCCCAAACCTGATCAGATGGTTTCTTTCCAGCCCCTCCCGACCCTAATACCACCTCAGCGAATGTTGGTTTAGGCGGATTATCAGCAACCCGTGTGGATGGTGGCCGAGTTAGGAGAGCACCCTTAGGTGGAGACGCCACCACAGTAGTCAACGTTTCCTTCGCAGCCGCAGCGTCCAAAGTCTGAGTTGGCACCTTCTGGACGCCACCCACAGCCTTCTCTCCCAGGCCATCCATAGCCGCGTCGTCGAAAGCAGCCACGGCGTCCATATCGACACAGCGCCGCACTGCCAGGCGCGGCGGAGGCGTATCTGGGCGGCCCCACTGCTGTCGCCGTGTCGTGTTGCGAAGAATCCCTTTGATCGGGAAAGGGGTAGCCCCAACGCCAGCCCTAGTCTGCATATGTACACCATTAGACGTCACAACTGGGGTATTAGAAACCCTAGCTAATCGCCGCACATCATCAGTCTCATGAGGCTTAGTGGTCTGCGCGATCTGAGGGACCCCGCGCACATATTGACCGGCAGCCATCAACGCCCCATCAGCCCCCGTCGTCGCCGCGTTATCTGCCGCCTGGCAATTGATGCGGCCGTGCAAGCTGCGAAACCTCGCCTCATCAAAACAAGCCGCAAAGTCCGGATATGCAGCAAATAACGCCGCCAGATCTGGCATAGGTGGCGCCTTCTTCGCGACAGTATCATCGGCCAGAATCAACTGCCGATCAGGCGGCGCTGGTGGGATCGCCGAATCACCATCCATCGCGCAATAACCCTAGCCGCCCAAGACGTACGTAAAGTCCGACCCAAATCAGGACCTCCGCCACCCAAGTGGTGGATCCCACAACCACCGGCCGACCACCTCCGAAGGATGCTGGTCGGAGACGACGGTGACGTGCCACGGAAGCTACCGCGCAAGTTCGAAAATTTGAATATTCAAAACCGAAACCCTAGTGTGTGAAAATCGCACACAGTAGCGGTGTAACCTTTTACTTATAGCCTGTGAGCTTGAGCCAGAATCTATATCATCTACGTAAACTTGAGCAATTAAAAGATCAGAACCGACTCTTTTCACAAAAAGCATACGGTCTGCCTCACCTCGATTGAATCCAAACTCAAGTAAATACGCAGCTAACCGTGCATACCAAGCTCGAGGAGCTTGCTTCAATTCATACAGCGGTTTCTGCAACTTAAAAACATGTTTAAGATAATGCGGATCCTCAAATCTCTTAGGTTGTTCAACATATATTTCCTTATTCGAGAAAAATAGTGGGAGTCAAACGAAACGAAACGTCCTTGTTTGCGCTTGATGAATGATAAGATAAACCTAATTAGATCTGTATTTTCTGCAGTTTTACGTTTCTTTCTATTTACTGGGCGATGACAAACATTATTACTATGCTGCTTGAGAGAAATTGTTTGGTTGGACCAAACTACGTGGACTAGTCCGTAACCTTAGGATAGTCCAAGGTATGGAGTCGTTAACTTATGTCCTCGATTCCCCCGTACCGCAAGTCCCAGGGGCTGATGCGAGTGACGAAGACCGGGCTGCGTATGCCAAGTGGCAGATTGATGAGCCAAAGGTCAAGGACTATATGCTTCTTTCCATGAGCAATGAGTTGCAGCGCACTCACTCGAAAATGGAAGTGGGCGACATTTTGCTTCATTTAAAGGAGCTTTTTGGCGAACATTGTAGGAGTGCTCGCTATTCCCTTACGGAGCAACAATTTCATTGCAAAATGGCTGAGGGTAGTGACGTCGGAGAGCATGTACTCAAGATGATCGATTGGATCGAAAGACTCGAGGCACTGGATTTTTATCATGGATAATGAGCGCCAGAATGATCTGATACTTCTGTCGCTCCCACCTTCTTCAATTCGTTCATTGCGAACTTTAATCTGAACAAGGCCGAGATGACGTTGACTGGGTTGATGAACTAGTTGTCGGCAGCGCAAACTCAAATGAAGAAGGTGAAAGGAAAGGAAGTTGTTCTTGTCGCTAAGACTCGAGTTTCGAGTAGAAAAAAAAGTCGGACAAGCCCACTAAGCCCAAAGGACGAATTTCTAAAGGCAAGGCAAAGAAGAACGTGTTCAAAGGCGCCAAGCCGACGGACAAATGCCTTCACTGCAATGAGCTTGGCCATTGGAAGCGCGATAGCCCAAAGCTAACCGCCTCAGGTAAAGAACTTCAAGTTTTAGAAATTAGTTGTTCTATGACAGTATATTCCGCTTCGTGGATCTTAGACTCGAGAGCTAGTGCTCACATCTGTGTTTCGAACCAGGATCTGGAATGAAGTAGGAAGCTGGCGGATCGAGAGATCATGATCAACGTAGGAAGCGGACATAGTGTACGGACGACCCACATTGGATCAAGAACATTGGTTTTATCTACTAGACATAGTTTACTTATTTCCGATTGTTTAGTTTTGCCCAATGGGCTTAAGAATACTGTTTCTAGTCCTGTTTTGAGCGGAAACGGTTACGAGTTCCGTTTTAGTAATAATATATGCAATATTTATCTAAATGTCGAAGATAAAACAAAAACTGTACAATCACCAACAATGAAAATTGGAGTCGAACTCGAGACTACTGTGGCATCGATTGGTCACGCTGAAGAACAGAAGATTCTCGAGTTGGAGAAAACCGGCATTACAAAGCCGCTTTGGTCTGATCTCTATCCGACTTGCGAAACTTGTATCCTCGGAAAGATGACCAAGTCGCGCTTCACAGGGACTTTTGCGAGAGCCGCAGAACTTCTCGGTTTGATCCACACGGATGTTTGCGGACCGTTCGGGGTAGCGGCTCGCGGTAACTTCTATTATTCGTTACCTTACTGATGATGACTCTCGCTTCGGCAAGGTGTATCTCACGAAGCACAAGTCTGATACTTTTGAATGGTTCAAAGAGTACAAGGCTTTGGTGGAAAATCAGTTTGAAAAGAGCATCAAAGCCGCTCGATCAGATCAAGGCGGCGAGTACATGGGCCTCGAGTTTGACGAGTTCTTGAAAGAGAACGGGATCATTTCACAGATGACACTGCCCGGAACATTGCAGTTGAACGGTGTGTCCGAACGCAGAAATCGAACTCTGTTGGATAAGGTTCGATCTATGCTGAGCTATACAGACATGGAAAATATTCATCGTACCAGTCACCACGGCTGGGTTCGCCACCGCCTCCTCGTTGGTCAGCGTGAAAACTTGTGCAGGCACAGGTGGCGGTCGAACAGGCTTTGCTGATGATTCTGTAGTAGCAGCTGAGCTCTCGTACAATTCCGTGCCACATGCCCGGTCCCACCGCACTGGAAGCATTGCAAACTCTGTCCCGGTCGTGGTCCGTAGCAGATGCCAAAATGATTCCGCCCGCATTGCTGGCATTGGGGCACTGACTCCGTTGGTCGATTAGGGACATTAGTTGGTCCCTGATAAGTATTTGGGCGCCACATCCGTTGACCCGGTCGGTTCCCTTTATTCATTGGGCCCTTGCCGAAGAATTGCCGCTTCTGGCTGCTCCCTCCTTGCTGGCTCTCCCTCTTACGGTTGGCTTCCTGGGCCTCCCTTACTACTCCTTCCGCCTGTTCCGCTATTAATGCTCGCTCCGTCGCTTGGCGGAATTCTAATTGTCGTACACTCGCTATACTCAAGTCCCGATACAACTCGGGTTTCAGTCCTCTGAGGAATCTCGTCACCTTTAGTGTGTTAGTTGCTACAAGGTGAGGAGCAAAACGAGATAATTCCTCAAACTGGCAGATATAGTCCGCAACTGGCATACTCCATGCTTCAGATTCATAAACTCGTACATCCGCTGCTCCTGATCATGAGCAGTGAAGTACTTGTCATAAAAAAGTTATCTGAAGCGTTTCCACGTCATAGTAGCAGGATCCTCTAACACCTTCACGGTGTTCCACCAGAACCGCGCGCTTCCCCTAAGTAGGGAAACGGCACACAGTACTTTCTCGTTGTCCGGCATGCGGCTATAAATGAACAGATCTTTTTTTTTGGGAAGTGGTCACTAAAATAAAAAAAAGGAAAGCAGTACATGTGGTTCGCTTAGGGAGCACATACCAACTGGTAACAAGCTACCAGCTCACATGGACACAACCAAAGCCACAGAAACAGCAGCCAAACAACAAGCCAAAGGCGGCAAAGAAAGCCAAACAAATGCAGAAATCCAAATCCGACCAAGTAAAAATCACAATTCAAGCGACGAGCAAGGTCAGGGGTCTCCAGTGTCGTGGCTAGCTATAGGATCTTGGGTGCTCTTGTTCGTCGCCTCATGGGCAGCCTCGAGGTCAGCAAGAGCCTCAAACATGTTTCGATCCGCGTGGTGGTACGACGTCCCAACGCCTCTGGTGGTGGGGGCATCCGCGGAGCTAGGATGAGGTGGCCGAGTCTTGCGTTCGGAGGAATGGTTGGGTCGGCGTTGCTTGCCTTCCCCATCGAGGCCAACCATGTTGGCCTCCTTATGACCGACGCCTTTACCCTTGGATTCCATACGACTCCATGCACGCACTTGTGTTGCCACCGTAGCCGGTCGTGGCGGCGGTTTGTTAGGCTGCATGGGCGCGGCATCCGTGAAGGCCCTAGCCGAGCTGTTAGGAAGCGGGTGGGTTTTGGCCGAGCTTTTAGGCGGTTGTTGCGGCCGGGTTTTGGGGCAAGTCGCGGTACTATGGGCCCAGGAGTCACATGACGAACATTTTTTTGGTCGCCACTCATATTCGACACTAACGGGTACGACCCCCGAGGAGCTACCATCCTGAGTTGGGATGTGGATATTGAAACGCTCGACTAAAGGTTCCGTCAATGTTATTTCAACACAGACCCTAGCATACTCAAGACGTTCCGCGCGAGCCGTCACTGCGTCCGCAAACAAGGGCTTCCCGAGCACACTAGCAATGAGTCCTAAGCCGGCTTGTGTCCAGTATTCCGTTGGGACGTGTCGGAGTCTAACCCAAAGCGGAATAGTCGGATGCTGTTTTTTTTCAAAAGAAAAACCCATATGCCAAGCCTCAAGGAAGATCGGCTGCCCCTGCAAGAGCCAAGGTCCACCTTCCAAGGCCGCAGCTGCCGCCTCCTCCGAGGAAAAACGGAACTTGAAAAAACCATTGATCGTCGATCTTACTTCGACAAGGTTCTTCCAAATAGATCGGACAAAGCGTTCAACATGTGGGAAATACGGGCGCTTCCCAAGAAAATACCCGACGAGTGTATGATCCCACCGTGCGGCTCCTTGCTGAGCAACTTCCCACGAAGGCCGAGCAGCAGCAACTCCATCAATGACACTAGGCTTCATGTAAGTTAGAGGGAGGCGTGGCGAGCTAACCCTTCCTTGGTTGTTGTTGACGCCAGAAACAATATCAGAGAAAGAAGGTCCCGAACTAAGAATTTCCGGTGGCGGAACCCCCTCAGGCAGTCTAGTGTGCAATTCTGTATTGCCGGCGCATGAGAGAATTATGGGGGAATCCTTGGAAACGTTAGGCCCAGGAATTGTGGATATCTCATCCTCTTCATGTGTAGGCCCATTAATTGTGTTAGTGGCTTTCTTCACATGTCCAGGCCCAAAAGGGTTATCAGGCCCAACAGTGTTAGGGTAAGTATCCATCACATATTCAGGGCCCTTTTGAGGAGAATCCTCCACCTCAAGCGCAGGCCCAACAGGAGTAGTATTAGGCCCAGCAGAATTAGGGTTAGCTTCCACCTCAAGTCCAGGCCCAATATTAGGCCCAATAGGGTTAGGTTGAGCTGCCGTCGGAACCCTAATTTCGTCTTCAGGCTCCATGGTGGCCGAAACGATAAGGAGAGGCGGCGCATCTTCACTATCTTGATCTTCCAAGCCCGGGTGAACGCGAGCTGGCGGCGGTGGGGTGCCCCTCCGCAATGGTCTACGCGCGTCATGAGGTGTATCACGGAGAGGGGCTATGTGGGAGGTAATCCTTCGGCGTCGCTGCGGAATCCACAGTGGTCGGGGCAGAGGGGTCGAGACAAACTCATGGGTGAGCTCAGATCCCGTTGTGGGAGGGTTCGGCCGGTTTGGAGAACACACCGGCGAGGTAGGAGAGTCGGGACACACGCTAGTGACGCGGCCAAAAAGTCCCTCAAACGAAGGAACATCGAAGAGTCTGTCAAACTCGGGAATGGACTACCGAAGCAAGCCATAATCCGGTACCAAACTGATAGGATCCATGTTCGGCAGCTCAGAGGTAGCCATAGGAGACGAAACAGTGAGAAGTCGAGGGGTCATAAAGAAACGGGGATAGAAGAAAACCCTCCCATCGCCGTTTGAGCCCGGCGATGGAGGGTGGGGGAGCGACCGGTGCCTATCAGTGGCGAGGGATGGTGGCCGCCGGCGGTGGGGAGAGGGGGGAGACGATGGTGAAGGGTGGCGGCTTGTTAGGGTTTCTTAGAGAGCGTTTTTTAGTGAGAGACAAGACTAGCCCATTGAACAGATCTTCAATCGTGCCGATCCAGTCTTCGGCCACTGCAGGGTTAGCGGCCACGGCAACGGAAGTCGCGGAGGACCCGATTTTTTTTCAAAAATATTTTCAGTAAATAATATACATATATAATGTAAAGTCGGGTTTACAAAAAGAACGTCATATAATTACATCGGGCCGAAGCCCCCAAAAATATCTAACCCGACTAAACTACACTAAGCCTCTCCACAGGTCGCGTCCCATGTACCGCTCCGCCCTCAAAAGTCCGTGGAGTCACGGCCGCCAGCCAGCCTAAATCTCAACCCTGACACCCATCGGTGTCGGGCTCAGTCCCACCTGAAAAGTATAACCCTAAGCAAAAATGCCCAGTAGGTGGCAGTAAAAACATGCAATGTATGCGTGCGTGTACTCAATCCAAACCCCTTCCGCACACAATCTCAACCCGACGGTTTTCTCCGAGTAGTATACCACTAACCCGGGTAGACAGAAATCTCACATCTGTCTGCCGTCCCTGAGCCAAATAATATCCGATGGTGTACACCTCGGGTGGCTCAATCCTGATTAGATGGGTGTCACAAACCCCCTCACCCACCAGGTGCTACGCGAGTCTAACCCTGACGACCAATAACGGTCACTCTACCCCACTCATCCGACACCGTAAGGCGTCACCATATAAATACGGTACAACATCAACCCCTCACGTGCATGACGTGCAATTCCCATAAAATCAATCACATGAAACATAGCACTAAAACCACATAACCCGTATAAATACCAACCTAGGCCGAATGTTTTAAAATCCAAAAAATATTTATAAGCTAAAATATGGGTTGACTCAAAAATATAAATTATAATACGAAAATATTTTATTTTAAAATTGTTTGGGCTCAAATAAATTTATTTAAATGTATTGGGCCTGAAGTAGGAGGGCAAAAGCCCAAAAGTCGAAACTGTTGGTCAACTCACACCAAAATCGGTCAAAGCTCAATTCAAATCGCCCGAAACCCACTTGGTCAACCCGCGAAAGTCCGAGTCAACACCCGATTTCGCGAATCGCCCGATTCTACGTTTAAAACTCTGGTCAACCCGTGAAACGTTTAGTCAGCGTCCGATTTCGCGAGGACTTTCGCCGATTTCGCGACTCGTTTGATCAGGCCCGCGAAACTTAGTTTGAGCCCGCGAAAAGCCCGACTCTCCTCACAGGAATCACCCCGCGATTTGAAATCGGCCGCGAAACCCAAATTCAGCCCGACGCTGTCTCACAACCCCCGAATCGCTTCAGCCCGCGAAACTCGATGCCCTGGCCCGCGAAATCTATTTTTACTCACACTTTCGCGACCCGAAACTTCAATTCGGCCGATTTTCCTATCTCTTAAAATCGTTTTTGCCCGATTCGTAAATTAAACAAAGGCCCGAGAATGTAAACTCGCCCGATTTCTTTAAAACTTCATATAAAACTTCATCCCACTACGATGACCTGGGAGAGGTTCAAAATGCTCTTCCAAGGGAAGTATTTCACGGCGCCAGATCGGGCGCAGAAGCTGAACGAATTCATCAACCTCAAACAAGGAGGAATGTCAGTGGCGGATTACATCCGCAAGTTTGAGCAACTCTCGAGGTTTGCGCCACATATAGTGGCTACAGACGAGCTGAAGATTGAGCGTTTTCTGGAAGGTCTCAAACCCGAGATCTTCCGAAGCGTAAGCATGTACGATACCGAAGGAAAGGCTTATGTACGCATTACTGAACGAGCAATCCTAGCCGAACAGGCGGAGAATAGAGTTGCGAAGGCACAAGACGCAAAAAGGAAGACAAAGTGCAACAAGGAGGAGGAAATCAGAAACGCCCGTTCGAATCTGAATAATCGTGGGAATCAACCAGGCCAGCAAAACTGGAGACCGAGGCCAAACCAATGACCAGCTAACGTTTCAAACCGACCCCCAAACACTGTACCCCAGTGTCAACAGTGCGGACGTTACCACTAAGGTGCATATCATGGGACAAGACCAAACCCAAACTCCCCAGTGTTTTCGGTGTGGAAAGATTGGCCACTATGCCAGGGTCTGTAACGAGAAAATACCGCAAGCTTCGAATCAACCTTTAATCCGACCTCCACCGGTACCAGCACGTGTTTTTACTCTGACGAATGAGGAGGCCGAAGCAAATCCCTCTGTAGTAACGGGTACGTTGACTATCTACGACGCGCCGACATCTGTATTAGTTGACTCTGGAGCCATACATTCGTTTGTGTCGGCTAAGTATGTGGAAAAGTTGGCAGTATCTCCTACCTTATCTGAATGCAATTATGTAGTTCCTTTACCACATGGTGATCCGACACGCACCAACCAAGTATTGAGAGGGTGCGTCGTAATTATCGAGGGTAGGAACTTGAGCGTCGACCTGATTTTAATCCCGATGAACGACTACGATGTCATCTTCGGGATGGATTGGTTGTCAAGATATGGGGCCATCATAGATTGCAACAAGGTCATTAAATTCCAGCTGCCCGAAGAAGAAGCATTCACTTTTTCGGGTAAAGCAGATAAGAATAGTATGCCAAGAAAATCAGCTCTAAAGGCTCAACGACTCTTGAGGTCAGGTTGTGAGTCTTATATCGTGTATGCGGTAAAGGCGGAGGACTTACCTCAGCCGGAACTAAAAGACGTACTGATAGTCAATGAATATGTTGATGTATTTCCCGATGATCTCCCGGAGTTACCCCCTGACCGAGAAATACAGTTTATGATAGATATAATGCCGGGGTCTGCCCCTATTTCTAAAGTTCCTTATCGCCTAGCACCGAACGAACTGAAGGAATTGAAAGAACAGCTAGATGACTTGTTGCAGAAAGGGTTTATTCAGCCGAGTTTTTCACCGTGGGGAGCACAGCACCAGTCCTATTTGTACGGAAGAAGGATGGGTCCATGCGATTATGCATCGACTATAGAGAGCTGACCAAGATTACTATCAAGAATAAATATCCCTTGCCCGATATTCTGATCTATTCCAAGGCGAAGGAAGAACACGAGAATCATTTACGAATCTGATCTTTCAGTACGAGGTACGGCCATTACGAGTTTTTAGTCATGCCCTTCGGACTGACTAATGCCCCAGCTTCATGGATCTTATGAATCGAGTCTTTAAAGACTATCTCGACCGCTTCGTCATCGTCTTTATTGACGATATTCTGATCTATTCCAAGACGAAGGAAGAACACGAGAATCATTTACGAATCGTCTTAGGAATCCTACGGAAAAACGGCTCTATGCCAAATTCAAGAAATGCGAATTTTGGCTTGAGCAAGTAGCCTTCTTGAGACACGTGATTTCGGGGAATGAAATCTCTGTGGACCCGAGTAAAATTGAGGCCGTGAACAATTGGCCACGACCGACTACTCCGACCGAGGTCCGAAGTTTCCTAGGACTTGCGGGGTACTCCCATAAGTTCATAGCTGACTTTTCTAGCATCGCCTCGACTCTGACGAACTTAACCAGGAAGAACGTACCTTTCAAATGGTCTGAAGCGTGCGAACAAAGCTTTCAGGAACTGAAGAAGCGACTCACTTCTGCTCCCATTCTAACAATACCATCGGGAACGGGAGGATTCTCAGTCTATAACGAAGCTTCGAACAACGGCCTAGGACGGAAAGGTAATCGCCTACGCTTCAAGACAGTTGAAAGAATACGAGAAGAACTATCCGACCCACGACCTAGAGCTTGCAGCAGTCGTATTTGCCTTAAAGATATGGCGACACTATCTCTATGGAGAAAGGTGTGAAATTTTCACTGACCATAAGAGCCTGAAGTACTTCTTCACCCAGAAGGAGTTAAACATGCGAACGATGATGGCTGGAGCTCGTAACAGATTACGACTGCGTTATCAATTATCATCCGGGCAAAGTAAACGTAGTCGCAGACCCGCTCAGTCAAAAGGCGATGAGTACGGAATTGCACAGACTTGGAGTGGAAATAGTCAATTTAGGCAAAGTCGAAACGAGACTAGCAACACTAACTCTTCAGCCTACGTTGCTAGAACGAATTCAAAAAGCACAAGAAGAGGATGAATTTTACCTGAAGGCGAAAGACGCACTACCCGAAGACTTCGAAACCCAGGTAGATGGAACCTTGTTATACAAGAATCGGCTATACGTGCCTAACGACGAGGAGTTACGACGAACGATAATGACAGAAGCCCACACACAACATACTCTGTACATCCGGGAGCTACGAAGATGTACCAAGATTTGCGGATCATATATTGGTGGTCGGGAATGAAGAAGGATATCGCCACATTCGTAAGTAGATGTATGACGTGCCAACTGATCAAAGCGGAACATCAGCGACCAGCTGGAACTCTACAGCCCTTACCGATACCCGAATGGAAGTGGGATCACATGACTATGGATTTTGTCGTTGGTTTACCAAAGACAACGAAAGGCAATGACGCTATCTGGGTGGTGGTAGACCGCCTGACGAAATCAGCCCATTTTCTTCCAATCAGCTCTACTTTTTCCATGGAACGCCACACTGAATTATATATTTAGAAAATTGTTCGACTCCATGGAATCCCAATTTCTATTGTCTCGGATCGAGATTCGAGATTTCTATCCAACTTTTGGCAAAGCTTACAGAAAGCGATGGGACTAAGCTCTCGTTCAGTACTGCATATCATCCCCAGACTGACGAGCAGTCTGAACAGACGATCCGAACCCTTTAGGATATGTTACGAGCCTGCGCGCTAGACTTCAAGGGAAATTGGAGCAAATATTTAACGCTGATCGAATTCTCCTACAACAATAGTTTCCATGCTACAATTGGAATGGCGCCGTATGAGGCGTTATACGGGCGTAAGCGCCGATCCCCTGTTCATTGGGACGAAATCGGCGAGCGAGCTTTATTAGGACCCGATATGATCCGAGAAACAATAGAAGCAGTGACCAAAATCCGAGAAAGAATGCGAACGGCTCAAAGTCGACAGAAGAGTTATGCAGATCATCGACGACGACCTTTGGAATTCGCGGAAGACGATCAAGTATTTCTAAAGATCTCTCCAATGAAAGGCGTAAAGCGCTTCGGACGAAAGGGCAAGCTAAGCCCAAGATATATAGGCCCGTTCAGAATCATTAAACGAGTCGGCGAAGTTGCATACCAATTAGAGTTGCCGACTTCATTATCGCAAGTTCACGACGTATTTCACGTATCGACATTACGAAAGTACGTTGCGTCATGTGATACAGAGCGAACTTCTTTATCAACAGTTCAAGCCTGACTTGAGTTACGAAGAGAAGCCTGTAGAAATTTTGATATACGAGTCGAAACAATTACGGAATAAGACTATTCCGTTAGTTAAGGTTTTGGCAGAATCAATCAATTGAGGAAGCCACGTGGTATCGTGAGGATGATATGAGAATTTGTTATCCCTAGTTATTTCAGCCGGCGTAATTTCGGGGACGAAATTCTTTTAAGGGGGGAAGAATTTAATACCCGTAAAATTTAATACGGGATTTTGATGTCAAGGAAGTATGTAATATTGCAAGTTAGGAAGTTTGACAAAGAAAATTAAGTGTGTGGGACGAAGATACGAGTTTTAAGAGTTTCATTCTTATTTTAAAAAATAACCAAATAATTAAATGAAATATGTACGATAAAGAATATACTAAATTGGGCCATGTTTAAATGGCTATTGTTGCTAGATAAAAGCCCAAATTAAACATACATACATGTATATATGTTATTACTAATAGATAGGGGATAAGAATGATCAACATAAATTAATAATAATGTAAGAGGCAAAGGTTCTCGTAGTAAATAAAGATAGAAAGTTTTCGAGACTGCATCAAAGTTTCATTTATATTTCATTAAGGGGTTTAAGTTCTCGGCATCCCTCTACACAAGTTTTCGTGAATCATAAATATATATATAATAGGATATTTGTTGACTCACATACACATATAGATCAATATAATCATAACCCTAGGAAGACCTAGAGTAACACGTGTTCTCATATTATTAAAAGTATGACTAGTATAATTGTTTCTTAATCCTAAGGTAAAAATGCACATATATCAATACATCAAACCACGAAAACCTTAATAGCTTAAGAACAAATAATTAAAAGAGCATAGAAGAGAGGAAAACCTCAGTAGGGATGTGTCGACAATTCAAGCCTTAGCAATTCTATGCCAAGAGTGGTTAGGTAAATTAATTCTTTCATTTTATGGATGTTATACGTATTAACATATTGAGTGTCGTGTTATACCTTATGTGACTATAACTTAGGCAATTATAACTTGTATGCTAGGGAGAATTCGAAATATTGAAGTAACTGAAGTGAGTTCATTACATAGCTAGAGTAGTCTTACGGGGTTTGTATGTGTTAAAGGTTAGATTAAAATTTCACTTTCGATATAATTATCTTGGGGCAGGTGGATGGATTCTAGGGCGATTTGCAATGGATGAACATGCGTTAGAATCCTAGAATTAGCTAATTTAAATCCTTAACAGTAGTAAGTTTTTCGGCAATGATAACCACTAGGATCTATTAAAGAATAGGAATATTATGAAGGTTGAATTTAAGGTGTACTGTTTCGGGAGTTAGCATAATTTTTAAAGCTGAGCATGGTAGTATAAATACCTGTTTTTAGGGTTTCTGGGAAGAATCCCGATTTTTGAGAAAGATCTCGACATATAATATGTATAGGATCTCGAGATATATAGTGGGAATTCGAAATGAATAATAGATGGCATAATAGAAAGATTTCGACATAGGTACTAGGAAGATTTCGATATGTATAATAAAATAATTTCGAGAATGAATTGATAATAGGAAGATCTCGATACACTCATGAAAGAACTCGACATTGCATGAAAAAGATTTCGACACCTTATAGCGTTGATGAGATCTCGACATGGTTAAGGATCTCGATATTATGCTATGTCTCGACATTGGTAAGATGTCGACATTAGTGAGATTTCGACAAGAAGATCTCGACATTGGTAAGATGTCGAGATATGATGATGCTCGATATTGTATGAAGAAGATTTCGACATGTAAACATATAAAGGGGTTTCAAAATAAATCTCGATAATGGTAAGATCTCGACATAGAAAGATTTCGAGCTCATCATAGTTTTCGACATTGTCTGAAGATTTCGACACTTAAACATAATTTCAGTATTTTAAAAAAAGTGTTCTACACTTAATAAATTTTCGAAGGGTTTTCCTATTTCTAGGGTTTTTGATATTTTAGGTTTACTTATTTTTTGGGATTTCATTATTTTTAGGTTTTCGTAAATTTTAGGGTTTTGATAATTTTAGCATTTTCGAAATTTATATGACTTAGTAAATATATTAATATAAAAATATTTATTATATTCAGAGGATCGATATATAGGGACTACACCATATTTCCTATTTGATTATAGCGGGAGGACAGGTAGGTGGATCATCCATCTACAATAAACACAATTATGTGTTTTCATGTGATTATGTGATTTACATGACTTATGTGATTTATATGTTTTACGTACGTTTTATATATAAATCGTGTTTTATGATATTTTATATGCATGGCACGTGCATATCACGTTAGGGCGAGAAATGGTTATACCACGATGTGACGATAGGATCTAAGATATTGACGTACGGGTTAGAATAAGATGTTTGTGATTGGCGACTCTTAGAGGAGTCGAGGTTGGGCTCACTGGACACCTGGCGGGACAGACGTGATCGATCTGTCTACTCGGACGTGATCGATTCGAGGTGCATACCGCCGGATGGGATTTTTGATTTGTGCGGGAGATATACGACATGATAGGAGGACATTGACGTGATCGATCAGTGCACTACCGGCGTAGCTCGCCGCGAGACTTGGGAGTGGCCTCCCAGTAGTCTATTGGGCGCGGAGGTTCGAGCCTAACCTAGGGCCCTGTATTGTGTGAAATAGGAATGTGGGAAAAGAAAGAGTGTGCATTATATCATGTGAGAAATTGGGGTCGGGGTTGAGTGCACACTTGCATACACGCATGTTTATTAACCTAATGGGCGAATCGCTCAGTGTTTACATGTTGTAGGTACTGAGTCTGACGCCGGTACGCGTCAGGATTGAGGCGGCTAGTGGCGGTGCTCCACAGACTTTTGAGGGCAGGGCGGTACATGGATGAAGACCTGTGGAGCGGCGTTAGGGCTTTTTGTTCTTTTGAGATTTTTGGGGATTCGGCCCGTGTACAGAGATGACAATGTAGACGTATGTTTATAGTAGTATACATTATTTTAGGAAAAAGTTTTTAATTAGACGGGCCTTCTGCAGCTTACGTTGCGGAAATCCGCCACTAATCCTAATTAGAAAAGTAGCGTCGCCACAGTACGCAGTACTGAACGAGAGCTTAGTACCCATCGCTTTCTGTAAGCTCTGCCAGAAGTTTGATAGGAATCTCGAATGTCGATCCGAGACGATAAAAATTGGAATTCCATGGTGTCGAACAATTTCCTGAATATACAATTCAGCGTAGCGTTCCATGGAAAAAGTAGAATTGATAGGAAGGAAATGAGCCGATTTAGTTAGGCGGTCGACAACCACCCAGATAGCGTCATGGCCTTTCGTCGTCTTGGGTAAACCAACGACGAAATCCATAGTAATGTGGTCTCACTTCCATTCGGGTATTGGTAAAGGCTGTAAAGTTCCAGCTGGTCGCTGGTGTTCGGCTTTGATCAGCTGGCACGTCATACATCGATTTACGAATGCCGCTATCTTCTTTTTCATTCCTGGCCACCAATACATGATTCGCAAGTCTTGGTACATTTTAGTCGAGCCCGGATGTACGGAGTAGGTAGTTGTGTGCGCTTATGTCATTATCGTTCGTCGTAACTCCTCGTTGCTAGGCACGTACAGTCGATTTTTGTAAAGTAAAGTTCCATCTTCTCGGATTGCAAAATTGTCGGGGAGTGCATCTTTCATCTTCAAATAAAGTTCATCCCTTTCCTGAGCTTTTCTGATTCGTTCTAGCAACGTAGGCTGAAGAGTTAGTGTGGCTAGTTTCCTTTCAACTTCACCTAGGTCAACTACTTCCACTCCAACTCTGTGCAATTCTGTGCTAATCGCCTTTCGACTGAGCGCGTCTGCGACTACGTTCGCTTTGCCGGGATGATAATTGATAACGCAGTCGTAGTCTTTTACGAGCTCCAGCCATTGTCGTTGTCGCATGTTTAACTCTTTCTGGGTGAATATGTACTTCAAGCTTTTATGGTCAGTGAAAATTTCACACCTTTCTCCGTAGAGATAGTGTCGCCATATCTTTAAGGCAAATACGACTGCTGCAAGTTCTAGGTCGTGGGTCATATAGTTCTTCTCGTATTCCTTCAACTGTCTTGAAGCATATGCGATCAGCTTTCCATTTGCATTAGCACGCATCCTAGGCCGTTCTTCGAAGCGTCGCTGTAGACCGAGAATCCTCCAGTTCCCGAGTGTATAGTCAGAACAGGGGCGGTAGTGAGTCGTTCTTTAGCTCTTGGAAGCTTTGTTCGCACACTTCAGTCAACTTGAAAGGTACATTCTTCCTCGTAAGATTCGTCAAGGTTGAAGCAATACTTAAAAAGTCAGCTATGAACTTACGGTAATATCCCGCAAGTCCTAGGAAACTTCGGACCTCGGTCGGAGTAGTCGGTCGTGGCCAATTGTTTATAGCCTCGATCTTATTCGGGTCCACAGAGATTGCATTCCCAGAAATCACGTGTCCCAAGAAGGCTACTTGCTCAAGCCAAAATTCGCATTTCTTGAATTTGGCATAGAGCTATTTTTCCCGTAGGATTCCTAAGACGATTCGTAAATGATTCTCGTGTTCTTCCTTCGTCTTGGAATAGATCAGAATATCGTCAATAAAGACGATGACGAAGCGGTCGAGATAGTCTTTAAAGACTCGATTCATAAGATCCATGAAGTTGGGGCATTAGTCAGTCCGAAGGGCATGACTAAAAACTCGTAATGGCCGTACCTCGTACTGAAAGCCGTTTTAGGAACATATGTCTCCCTGATCTTTAATTGATGGTATCCCGAACGGAGATCAACTTTCGAGAATACCGTAGTTCCTTGTAGCTGGTCGAATAAATCATCGATCCTTGGTAGGGGGTATTTATTCTTAATCGTGATCTTATTCAACTCTCGGTAGTCGATGCACCGTCGCATCGACCCATCCTTCTTTCGCACAAAAAGGACGGGTGCGCCCCACGGTGAAAAACTCGGCTGGATAAACCCTTTAGATATTAGGTCCTCCAACTGTTCCTTCAACTCCTTTAACTCATTTGGTACTAAACGGTAAGGGGCTTTAGAGATTGGGGCAGACAATGCAAAAAACATAACATTTAATTTTACACTTCGACTGTGTGCGAATTTCACAAAGTAATTTGAAACCCTAAATCATCACGTCATCTTCCACCATCGTCCAAGGCATCAAACCACCGCCGACCATCTCTCTGCCACCTTGATAGTCACCGGAGTTCCCCGACCCACCCTCCCTCGCCGGGCTCAGACGGCAATGGAAGGGTTTTAAGATTTCACCGCCGCCAACTTTTCATCTTCTTTGTGCGACGATTCATCTTCTCCCTACTTCTTGCCCACGCTAGCTGCCATGGACGCGTCCGAGATTAATCTAGACTGCCTTGGATTGATGCCGGACTACGATCTTCTGCGGCGTACCATCCCTGTGTTTGATAACAGATTCGATGTTGCTGCTTTTGAAGCTTGCTTGGGTCGCGTTAATGGTTCTCAAACCAGAATCCAGCCCCCGATAGTGACCCAACCACCGCAGGCAAACGCCTCCCCCCACACCCGATCAGAAACCCCAAGAACGGCGGCACTCACTGGATCTCGACCTGCTTCAAGGCTTAACGCACCTCAGACGTCGTGGCTCCCACAGAGACGCCAACGACGATTCACCTCGACCATTGTCCCCCTTCGCGATCCGCGTCACGATTCACGTGGTTTGATTCGTAGGGGCACGCCACCACCACCTAGTGCCTACTGCAATGAAGCCGATCCTAACGATGGTGTGCCGGCCCTCCATGCCTTTTCTGATTCACTGGGGACTGGGTCGAAGGAATACATTGGGCGGCTAGGCGTTGGCGTGGGAAGCATCTTGCCTCATTGGGACCACGACATGCCCTCGCCTCGGTCGTCTACCACCTTTGGGCTGAACGGAACAGAAGATGGCACGAGGGGACTCGCATGCCACCTGATCCGATTGTTACTAAGATGGAGGCTCTATTAAGTGCTCGCTTATCCAATCTTCCCCAAAAATACCTACTTCAAGCTTGCGCCATGCGCCGACTTTGGCATATTGCATGGACCGACTAGGGAGTCTCTCTTGCTCTTGCTCTCTTGCTCTTGCTCTTTCTCTTTCTCTTTCTTTCTCTCTTTCTCTTTCTCTTTTCCTCCCTCACTCTCCCTTCTTGCTTTCCCGCCTCCATTTGTTGTTTGCAGGTTATTCTGCCTTGGGTTGGAGTTGGGTTCGCGGGTTGGGCTGGCCCTTCTTGGTGGCTGGACTGAGTTCGTGTGTCTTCACTGACATTCTTGTCTCAGCTGTTTTCTTGGAGGTCGGGGTGCGGTGGGGAGGGGACCTGTCGCCTGCTCTCCTGTGTGTGCTGCTTTCGGCCTTCTCTTGGTGGTTTTTGATTCCTTTGCGCGGAAAGAAACAGGAGTTGGGCGTTATTACGCCCTTCCCCGACCAGACTTGCGGACGCACTCGCTGCGTTTCCCCCCTTGCGCTTGATAACCTACCTTTGCCTCTACTGTTTGTTTCTTTCGTTTGGCTTGGGTCTTGTTGGGACCTTGTAGGTGTCTGGGTTGTTTCGGTTTTTGTCGATGTGCTGTCTGGTTGGTAGATTGCTACCGCTTGTTGCGTCCTGAGCGATATCATGTACGCTACCCTTGTACTCCTGTTTCTTTTATTTTAGTGAACGTTTCCCAAAAAAAGAGATTGGGGCAGACCCCGGCATCAAATCAATCGTGAACTGTATTTCTCGATCAGGGGGTAACCCCGGGAGATCATCGGGAAATACATCGGCATATTCGTTAACTGTCGGTACGTCTTTCAGTTCTGGCTGAGGTAACTCCTCTACCTTCACCGCATACACGAGGTAAGACTCACAACCTTTAGGGTAGCGGATGGATCGGGCATATGGCTGTGGAAGGATCCTTGGCTTCTGCGTACCCCGTTACTAGAGAGGTTTCCTCGAGGGCCTATTGCGATGGGTCTACCTGCTGATTCACGACTGAGTGTGGTGATTGGTGCCCAGGGATGGAACTGGCCTGGGCAAGGTCTGTCGAGTATATCGAGATTAGTCGCCTTCTTCCTCAGGTGGTGCGGGGTGAACAGGACGGGGTGATTTGGACAGGATCATCGACGGGGATTATGACTGCAAAGTCGGCGAGGGAAGCGATTCTATTCAGACGGTAACCAGTATGTTGGGGTACCCTATTTGGAGGGCCACTGAAGCTACCACGTCATGATGTCATCCTCTGCCTAGGGATACAAGATCGGTTGGCGACTAGAGATAAGCCTTGGGTTGCTCAGAGGGCGGGTACGCCTGCGTGTATCCTCTGTGACGAGCTGCATTACGAGACGGTTCAGCACCTCTTTTTCGATTGTGCATATTCACGCATGTGTCTTCGGTTGCTGAGGAGACGTATTCGATGGTCGTGGCCGTTTAGTGAGTGGAGAGAGGGTATTCGGTGGGCGGCGACCAGATGGCGAGGGCGACATCTTGTTCACGCGGCGTATAGACATGTGCTAGCGTCACTTGTCTACTATATCTGGCAGGCGAGGAACAGGCGCTGGAAGGAAGGAACTACTACGTCCCCTGATCGCCTTGTTGGTTGTGTGCTTACGCTGCCACCATGCGTATTAGTGGAATTTCTACTAAGTATGATCTTCAGCGTTTAGCTATACGACGACTTTGGAGAGTTGCATGGTAGATAGTAGGGATGCTTCCCATTTGAGTTGTACCCAGTAGCCTGTTACTGGTTGATTGTGCGGAGTACCGCTCCCACCCATCTTGTATTCTTTTCCTTCTATCTATATATACGGGACTTTATACCAAAAAAAAAGACTCACAACCTGACCTCAAGAGTCGTTGAGCCTTTAGAGCTGATATTCTTGGAATACTATTCTTATCTGCTTTACCCGAAAAAGTGAATTCTTCTTCTTCGGGCAGCTGGAATTTAACGACCTTCGTATTGCAATATATGATGGCTCCATATCTTGAAAGCCAACCCATCCCGAAGATGACATCGTAGTCGTTCATCGGGATTACAATCAGGTCGACGCTCAAGTTCCTACCCTCGATAATTACGACGCACCCTCTCAATACTTGGTTGGTGCGTGTCGATCACCATGTGGTAAAGTAACTATGTAATTGCATCAGATGAGGTAGGAGACACTCCCACCTTTGCCACGTATTTGGCCGACACAAATGAATGTGTGGCTCCAGAGTCTATCAATACAGATGTGGGCACGTTGTAGATACTTAACGTACCCGTCACAACAGAAGGGTTCGTCTCGGCCTCCTCATTGGTCAAAGTAAAAACTCGCGCGGCAATGGGTGGAGGTCAAATCGGCGGTTGAACCGGGTTCCGTACTAGGGGTAAATTCTCCGTACAAGCTCTAGCAAAATAACCGACCTTTCCGCACCGGAAACATTGCGGAATCTGTCTTGCTCCGTAGCAGGCCCCGAAATGGTAACGCCCGCATTGTCGACAATGGGGCGCAACATTTTGAGGTCGATTGGGGATATTGATAGGTCCCTGCACTGGTCTCGTGCGCTAGTTTTGTTGGCCCTGACGTTTCCATTGGGTATTAGGACCTTTGCCGAAAAATAGGCCTCTCTTCTTTTTCACTTCCTGGGCTTCCACCACCACCGACTCTGCTTGTTCCGCGATTAGGGCACGTTCCGTTACTTGCATGAACTCTAGTTGTCGTGCACCCGCAATACTTAAATCTCGATAGATTTCGGGTTTAAGTCCCTTGATGAACCTGGTCACTTTCAACGAATTTGTCACCACTAACTGCGGAGCGAATCGAGATAATTCTTCAAATCCACGGATGTACTCCGCCACTGGCATGCTCCCTTGTTTCAAGCTCATGAATTCGTACATCCTCTGTTCTTGATCGTGTGCCGTAAAGTATTTGTTGAAGAAGAGCTCCCTAAACCCTTCCCAAGTCATAGTGATTGGGCTCTCCAACACCTTTACGGTGTTCCACCAATAGCGCGCATTCTCTCGGAGAAGGGAAACAGCACAAAGGACTTTTTCGTTGTCAGCATTATTTTAAAAAGCACTGCGTAGCGCGCTTTATAGCGTGCTATAGCGCAAAATTTCACAAAAACGCGATATAGCGTTGTGTATTTCGCGTATTTCCTTAAAAGCATACGTTTTTTACGCCTTTTTACGCTTTTTTGCGCTTTTCTACGCGTTTTTGCGCTTTTTTAAAAAAAAATCGCTATTTGGGCGGAATTGATTATTTTATGAAATATGGCATGTGATGTGTAGATTTATTCATCGTGTGATCCATATTAAGATTATCGATTGAAATGGTAACACATTGATGTACCGTGTAATTTATTCATAATAATTATTATTTTTATATATTTCGATGCAAGTAGCTTGGAAATTTGATGAAATACAATTATAAAAATTGCTAAAAGTAAGTCAATAAAGAAAACTAATTAATATCTTTTATAAGATGAATAATAACTATTTTACTGAATCGCAGTGTAATATACCGTTACATGCTGTATAGACGCAATTTTTTTTATTAAAATTAGTTTGCTTAAAATGCTCACACAATACGCTACGCTATTTACGCTACACGCTATCGGGATTAAAACGCTACGGCTTGCGCTATGCGCTTTTTAAAACATTGGTTGTCAGGCACTTGACTATAGATGAACATATCATCTATGGTGCCTATCCAGTCTTCAGCCACCGCAGGATTGGTGGCTTCAGTGAATATTGGGGGGTTTAGCTTTCGAAATCGTTCCCCGATTTGTTCTACTCGATCAGGCTGCGGGGAATGTTCCGACGAGCTCCGGTGATGCATCAAGTCATTGATTTGATCTGACTGTCGTCGTATCAGATCAGTTAATTGGTGGATAGTGGAGCGATCGTCATTCGGTGGGGATTCAGACCCCGTCCTACGACTAGAACTGCCTACCTCTCGACGTCCCTTCGGCATTTTTATCTATTTCTACAATTATTCACATAGAACACATATCAAATAACACATAATAACAAAATCAAATATTAAACTTACAGGCCAGGCTGGTTCTCCAGGCTTTTGAGCGGCAATACATGGACAGTCTTCCAAATCTAAAGCCGAAGCTCTGATACCACCAGTGGCGACCCTCGTTTTCTAATTAGGATTATTGGCGGATTTCCGCAACGTAAGCCGCGGAAGCCCGTCTAATTAAAACTTTCTCTAAAATGTATTATAATACAACAAAATATTATTTTACATAATAGTATCTGTACAATGGGCCGAAGCCCCAAAAATATAAAAGGTCAAAAGCCCTATCGCCGCTCCACAGGTCTTCATCCATATACCGCTCCGCCCTCAAAAGTCCGTGAATCACCGCCACCAGCCGCCTCAGCCTTGACGCGTAGCAGCGTCAAACTCGGTACCTACAACACGTAAACACTGAGCGATTTGCCCAGTAGGTGAATCATTCATCTACGACACGTAAATGCTTACCTGCTACTATGTGATTATGTGATTCAATGATTTACGTGTTTTACGTATGTTTTATGTGACATCACGTTTTCATGTGTATCACGTATATGCATGGCATTACACGACATTGGGAGGGATAATGACCACATTAGTGGTGAGACCTTAAGGCTTAAGGTGCCGATTGAGCGGGGTAGAGTGTGCCGATTTTGGCAGTCAGACTCGTAGCGGAGTTGAGGTGGGACTCGCGGGGCACCTGACGGGAGACAGACGTGAGCGATCTGTCTACTCGGGCGTGAGCGACCCGAGGTGCAAATCGTCGGATGAGTTGTGTAGCGGAAGGGGCGACCTGATAGGAGGACGTTGACGTGATCGATCAACACACTATCGGCGTGGGCACCGCTAGTCTGGCGTTATCGTCCAGATGATATATGTTACTTTATTGCGCGCGAGGTGCCGAGTCCAGCCTAGGGCCCTGATATTGAGATACGATAGAAATGTGAAACGAGCGTGCATTATATCATGTTGTGAAAATTGGGATTGGGAATGAGTGCACGCTGCATTGCTTATTCACCTACTGGGCAAATCGCGCAGTGTTTACGTGTTGTAGGTACCGAGTCTGACGCTGCTACGCGTCAAGGCTGAGGCGGCTGGTGACGGTGCTCCACGTACTTTTGAGGGCGGAGCGGTACATGGATGAAGACCTGTGGAGAGGCGATAGGGCTTTTGATCTTTTTATATTTTGGGGCTTCGGCCCATTGTACAGATACTATTATGTAAAATAATATTTTGTTGTATTATAATATATTTTAGAGAAAGTTTTAATTAGACGGGCCTTCCGCGGCTTACGTTGCGGAAATCCGCCAATAATCCTAATTAGAAAACAAGGGTCGCCACACATCTTTAGAGAACTGATTCCGTGGTACACTGCGAGGTCGGCGTGACGATCTAGTGCCATCCACCACCATCGACGAAGTCTTGAAGAAAAGGACGAGGAGCTGCCACTCGCTTCAACTGGTAATTCTCTACGGGTTTGACCGGCCCTATTACATGTCAATGTGTTACTATTCTGATCCGAGCAACGAGGGCAATAAGGGAACCCGGAAAATTTTTGTTCCGCACCGTACCCGGGGACGTGGCGTCTGTGGGAGACATCGGGTAACCCAACAGAGGGACCAGCAGTATTTTTTTTTAAATCAAGAAGGTGATAGCTCAAATAATCCCCCAATCGAGCCCACTAGGCGAGTGAAACTTCCTAGCGAGTACGACGATGCTGAGAAAAGAAGAGCGAAGGAAGATCTGATAGCCAAGAACACACTAATGCAGGGAATGCCCAATGATATCTACAGGCAAATAGATAGTCTTCCGACTGCTAAAGGGATGTGGGATGAACTGGAGAGGATGATCCAACGACCGAAGTAGGCGTCAAGGCCAAGAAGGGTAACATACTTCAAAACCAAGAATGAGGAGAGCTTACATGATCTTTATCAGCGATACCTCACCCTCCTCAGCGAAATGAGAAAATTGACATCAAAAAGACGAATATGGAGATGAATATTAGGTTTCTGTCATCACTGCCCATAGAATGGAAAAAGATATCCACTCAACCCCGACAGAATAAACACTTCGATGAGATAGATATTCACGCTGTTTCAACAACCTTGCACAACATAAATACTCCATAGCTCTAGTTTCAGAGAAGAGGAACTCCCGCTCACGCAAGGAAAAGCATGTCAAGCTGTGGCGACCTACTTCCTAATTAAGTTAATTGGCGGATTTCAGCAACGAAAGTCGCGGAGAACTCGATTTTTTTCAAAAACTTTTAAGTAAATAATATACATATATATGTAAAGTCGGGTTTACAAAAAGAATGTCATATAACTACAACGGGCCGAAGCCCCAAAAATCCAAACCCGACTATCCTACGCCTCTCCACAGGTCGCGTCCCATGTACTGCATCGCCCTCAAAAGCTCGTGGAGTCACCGCCGCCAGCCAGCCTAAAGCACATCCTGACACTCATCAGTGTCGGGCTCAGTCTTACCTACAAAAATAAAACCATGAGCAAAATCGCCCAGTAGGTGGTGGTAAAAACATGCAATGCGTGCATGCGCTCAACCCAATCCCAAGTCCTCACAACATGAAATAATGCACGCTCGAACTAGGTCACATCTCAATACATAATAGGGCCCTCGGCTAGACTCAGCACCCACACGCGCAATGGCAAAGTACGCCATAAACCATGCGGTAGCCTACGCCGGCCGTGCCGGGTCACTCCCTCCGCACACAATCTCAACCTGACGGTATTACACCTCGGTGTAATGCCCCGAGCAGTGTACTACTAACCCGGGTAGACAGGAATCTCACATCTGTCTGCCGTCTTTGAGCCAAAATCCGGTGGTATACACCTCGGGTGGCTCAATCCCGAATAGATGGGTGTCGCAAACCCCCTCTCCACCAGGTGCTACGCGAGTCTAACCCTGACGACCCATAATGGTCACTCTACCCAACTCAACGACACAGTAAGGCGCCACCGTACAAATACGGTACATCAACCTCTCACGTGCATGTCGTGAAATGCACACAAATAAATCATATGTAACACATACATCGAAATCACCTAACTCGTACAACTATCATACTAGGTCGAACGTTTTAAATTCCAAAAATAATCTTAAAATATTAAAATATGGGTTGACCCGAGATTTCTAGTCAAAATATGAAACTATTTTAATTTTAAAACTGGTTTGGACTGAAAATAATTTTATTTAAAAGAATTGGGCCTAAAATAGGGCAAAAGCCAAAAATTAAACTCGCTGGTCAACATTGGTCAAAGCCTAAATCTGATTTAGCCCGATTCCAACTTAAATGCTTGGTCAACCCGCGAATCATTCGGGTCAACGCCCGATTTCACGAAAGCACTCGCTACAATTCGCGAATCGCCCGATTAAAATTGGTCAACCCGTGAAACGTTGAGTCTACACCTGATTTCGCGAATCGCCCGATCCGATGTTTAAAACGTTGGTCAACCCGCGAAAGTTGGGGTCAACTCTCAATTCGCAAAGGCTTTCGCCGATTTTGCAATTTGCTCGATCTTACGCGCGAAGCCCGATTTCAGCCCGCGAGAAACCTAACATCACTCACAGGAAATCACCCCGCGAAAATGAGTCGGCGCCCGCGACGTCTCTCACATATATCACCCTTAATTCGGCCTGCGAAAGACTCCAGCCCGCGAAACTCGAACTCTGGCCAGCGAAATCTATTTTACACACACACATCGCAAAGTACTTGGGCTCGCGAATCACTTTCGCGACCCGAAATCCAATTCGGCCGATTCTACTTTCCTTTTAAAATAATTTTCACTCGATTTGCGAAATAAGAAAAGCCCATGAAATTCGATCCCTATCTCACAATTCGTAAAATGAAATAGGCCCGCAAAACTTAATCACCCAAAACTACCAAATCACCCGAACCTAAAATCATCCGACTTTCTCATAATATGAACCCTAGTTTTCCAGAAATTTAACAAGTTCTTCATCCCACAACACATCAAAATCAATCATCAACCTCAAGAACTCATATGTAACGTCATAACACATAGTAGCATACCACGTAAATCTATAACAATCATAAAACTTAAAACTATGAACTCGAATGGCCTACCAATCGAATTCTAATATTTTTACGAAAAATAGTACGCTTTAAAAGGTTTCGTAGGGGGGATAAACCACCTACCTATCCTCCAAGCTAAATTTATTGGTTGTTGATGGTGTTGAGCTAGCCGAAATCTACTTCCTTTGCTTCGTCCGTCACCCCTTTTGTTCTAACCTCCATTAATCCACCAAACCACGTTCAAACCTTTAATCATATAAGCTTATAGGAATTTTTATGAGTTTGGAGTAGGATTCTCACCTCTTTAGCTCGGTTCTCCTTAGTTTAATTATTGGTTTTATTCCTTTTCTCCTTATGTTCTTCACGTTAAGTTGGTGGTTTGCAATTGAGGGTTTCCCTTTCTTTCACTTCCTTACTTCTCGTTTTCTTCTTTGACTATAATAATTATTTCTATATATTGGGTGGTAAGGATGGCATGGTTTCCAACGTGGCTTTTCCCATGTTTTAAGGAACCCCATGCTTATCTTTGTCCTTAATTTATTTGGGCCAAGCTAACACTTCTTTGGGCCTTTTACTAATTTCTTTGTAAATTACCTATTTCAAGTTGGGCCTTCATTTAATATTATTTGGCTCTACCATTATTTTGGCCTATTTTATTTCTTGGGCTCCCTTGCCTTCCCGGCCCATAGTATTTATTCGTTATCGGGCCCAAACTAATATTTTCGGCTCACTCCCAAAAATTCGGTTTCGTTCGAAAGTCATCTTCATTAATTTTGGATATTACAAAAACAATCCCGTATTAATTTTACGCGTATTACATACTTCCCCCTTAAAAGAAATTCCGTCCCCGAAATTTAAATCGTCTGAAACAACTCGGGGTACTTTTCTCTCATCTTGTCTTCTCGTCAAGTGGCTTCTTCTATCATTTGGTTTCGCCACAAGACTTTCACTAGGGGGATATTCTTATTCCTTAGTCGCTTCACCTCATACATCAAAATCTCTACCGGCCTTTCTTCGTAACTCAAGTTCGGTTTCAATTGCTGGTGAAGTACCTCGCTTCGTAGCACGTGATTCGGGTCTGAAACGTACTTCCGGAACGTAGACACGTGGAAGACGTCATGGACTTGTGCTAGCTTTGTCGGTAATTCTAGCTGATACGGTACTTCACCGACTCTTTTCAAAATCTTGAAGGGTCCTATATATCTCGGACTCAGCTTTCCTTTTCGTCCGAAACGTTTAACACCCTTCATCGGTGATACCTTCAAGAAGACTTGATCGCCTTCTTCAAGTTCTAACGGCCTTCGTCTTTTGTCCGCATAACTCTTGTGACGACTTTGAGCCGTTTGCATTCTCTCCCGAATTTTACTAACAGCCTCGGTCATCTCACGAACCATTTCGGGACCTATTAACGCCTTCTCACCGATCTCATCCCAATGAACTGGGGATCGACATTTACGCCCATACAAGGCTTCGTAAGGCGCCATCCCAATCCTAGCTTGATAGCTGTTGTTGTACGAAAATTCAATCAGCGGGAGATACTTACTCCAACTTCCTCGGAAGTCCAGAACGCACGCTTTCAGCATGTCTTCAAGCGTCTGGATTGTTCTTTCCGACTGTCCGTCAGTCTGGGGATGATAAGCCGAGCTAAAGGACAATTTAGTCCTCATAGCTTTCTGTAAGCTCATCCAGAATTGGGACAGAAACCTTGAGTCTCGATCTGAGACGATTGTGTCGGGATCCCATGGAGTCTCACTATTTCTTGGATATACAACTCTACGTACTTCTCCATGGAATAGGTCTGATTGATTAGCAGAAAATGGGCAGACTTAGTCAGCCTGTCGACAACCAACCAAATTGCGTCATGACCTTTTAGAGTCTTTGGTAATCCGACAACAAAATCCATCGTTATGTGGTCCCACTTCCACTCGGGTGTTGTCAAAGGTTGCAACATTCCTGCCGCCCTTTGATGTTCTGTTTTGATCTGTTGACAGGTCAAGCATCGGCTTACAAAAGCAGCAACATCTCTCTTCATTCCTGGCCACCAATAATTCAATCTCAAGTCTCGATACATCTTCGTTGCAGCAGGATGCACCGAGTAGATTGTCGTATGCTCCTCCTCATCAACGTTCGATGAATCTCTTCATTCTTAGGCACATATAAGCGATTTCTAAATTGTAAGCTCCCGTCATCTCGAAATTTGAATCCCGATGGAACATCTTCATCTTGTTTAGTTCGAATTCAAGTATTATTCATCTTCTTTTTGTGCTTCAAGGATTCGATCTAACAACGTTGGCTTGAGTGTTAACGCTGCTAGTTTCACTTCTATTTCTCCAAAGTTGATTACTTCAACTCCGAGTCGACTCAATTCGGTATTCATGGCTTTACGGCTCAAAGCGTCTGCGACTATGTTAGCTTTCCTGGGTGATAATTTATCACGCAGTCGTAGTCTTTCATCAGTTCAAGCCATCGTCTTTGTCTCATATTCAACTCCTTCTGTGTGAAGAAATACTTCAGGCTCTTATGATCTGTAAAGATCTCGCACCGTTCTCCGTACAGATAGTGTCGCCATATTTTGAGAACAAACACTACTGCGGCGAGTTCCAGATCATGGGTGGGGTAGTTCTTCTCGTATGGTTTCAATTGTCTGGAGGCATAAGCAATTACCTTCCCGTTCTGCATCAACACGCACCCAAACCATTCTTCGAGGCATCACTGTATACCGAAAATCCTACGGTACCCGAAGGTATTGCTAAAACTGGAGCCGTCGTCAATCTTTTCTTCAGCTCATGAAAGCTTCGCTCGCATTCATCGGTCCACTTTAAAGGGACATTCTTGTTTGTCAAATTCATAAGCATCGAGGCAACGCTGGAAAAATCCTTAATAAACTTTCGATAATATCCGGCAAGCCCGAGAAAGCTTCGTACTTCAGTGGGAGTAGTCGGTCGTGGCCATTTATCTATTGCTTCAATCTTGCTGGGGTCCACTGAAATTCCGTCTCCCGAAATGATGTGCCCCAGAAAGGCCACTGGATCTAGCCAAAATTCGCACTTCTTGAATTTGGCGTATAATTGCTTCTCTCGAAGAATTCCAAGGACCGTTCTCAGATGTTCTTCGTGTTCCTCCTTTGTCTAAGAATAGATGAGAATATCGTCTATAAAGACGATAACAAAGTGGTCCAACAATTCCTTAAATACCCCGTTCATCAGGTCCACGAAAGCAGCTGGGGCGTTCGTTAGCCCGAAAGGCATGACCAAGAATTCGTAGTGGCCGTACCTCGTGCTGAATGCAGTTTTGGAAACATCCGTCTGTATTTTCAGCTGATGGTAAGCAGAACGTAGGTCGATTTTCGAGAATACCGTCGCCCCTTGTAATTGATCGAATAAATCATCTATTCTCGGCAACGGATACTTATTCTTAATCGTGATTTTATTGAGCTCAAGATAATTGATACACATTCTCATCGACCCGTCTTTCTTCTTAGTGAATAGTATAGGGGCTCCCCACGCGCGAGAAACTGGGTTGAATAAAACCCTTCTATAGCAAATCTTCCAATTGTTCCTTCAGTTCTCGTAATTCGTTCGGTGCTAACCGATACGGAGATTTAGAGATCGGGGCAGCTCCAGGTACAAGATCAATAACAAATTCGATTTCTCGATTCGGAGGTAATTCCAGAAGATCCTCGGGAAACACGTCGGGATATTCATTTACTATTGGAACCTCCTCAAGCTTCGATTGAGAAGATCCCTCCGCTTTTACTGCAAAGAGGAATGACTCGCAACCCGTATTTATAAGTCGCCAAGCTTTCAAGGCGAAAATCCGAGGGATCGACCTACTATTCTTCTTTCCCGAAAATTAAAATTCCTCTCCCTCGGGTGATCGGAACCTAACTACCCTCTTCGATCAATCAATAATGGCCCCGTATTTCGAGAGCCAATCCATCCCGAATATGATGTCGTAATCATTCATCGGGATTACTATTAAGTCTACGTTCAACTCCCTACCCTCAATACTAACGGGGCAATTTTCTACCACTAAATTCTTCCGAGTTGGATTTCCGTGTGGTAGAGATACTACGAAATTTTATAAGGAATGGGTGGGATATATTCCCGCCCTAGCCACAAATAAGCCGACACAAACGAATGTGTGGCTCCAGAATCGCTCAGAATCGAAGACGGTACGTGAAAGATATCCAACGTACCCGTAACTACAGCTCGGTTCGCCTCCACCTCCTAGTTTGTCAGCGTGAAAATGCGTGCAGGCACGGGTGGAGGTCGAATCAGGTTCTGTGGCTGATTCTGCAGTAGCGGCTGAGTTCTCGTACAATAACGTGCAACATGCCTGGTCTCACCGCACCGGAAGCACTGCAGAGTCTGCACCGGTCGTGGTCCATAGCAGATGCCAAAATGATTCCGCCCGCATTGCTGGCATTGGGGCGCTGACACTAGTGGTCAATTGGGGGCGTTAGTCAGTCCCTGATAAGCGTTTGGGCGCCACATCTGCTGACCAGGTCGGTTGCCTTTATTCTTCTGGCCCTTTCCGAAGAATTGCCGCTTCTGGCTACTCCCTCCTTGCTGGCTCTCCCTCTTACGGTTGGCTTCCTGGGCCTCCCTCACTACTCCTTCCGCCTGCTCCGCTATCAATGCTCATTCAGTCGCTTGGCGAAAGTCTAGCTGTCATACACCCACCACACTTAGATCTCGATAGAATTCGGGTTTCAGTCCCCGTAGATACCTCGTAACCTTAAGCGTATTCTCGCTACGAGATGAGGAGCAAAACATGATAACTCCTCGATCTGCGGATATATTCCGCAACTGGCACACGACCTTGCTTCGGGTTCATAAATTCGTACATTCGCTGCTCCTGATCGTGAGTAGTAAAGTACTTGTCGTAAAAGAGTTCCCTGAAGCGTTCCCACGTCATAGTAGCGGGATCCTCTAACACCTTTACAGTTCAAATGGTCCGGACCAGCCGGGAACGTCAGGACGCAAAGTTGACCCACATGAAGTCCTCGACAAGTATATCTTCGATGGACAGTGGATGACCCACAGTATGCCCGACACCATTCAGAGGCAAAGGCTAAACGACGTTCGCCGTTTTCTCAGCCTAATCCTCATTGAAGAAGAAAAACTTCAAGAAGACGTGGACTACAATTCGGATCCCCCAAGGCTCGCAGATTTGATTGCACAACGAGTGGACACCCCAACGTTGTCTACAGGGACCACTCGCATCGAATCGCCATGGGTGAACTTACGCATAGAAGTCCTGTCCCTAGAAGAAGCTCGACACCAAATTTGGAGGTCACCGGGCAAAATTAAGAAGGTGAACGATTTCAAACTCAGAGGCATTGCACACTGGGACCAGCAAAGGAGGATGGACTATCTATACAGACTCATCCACCTTGGTCCAAGTCTTTTTTTTGGTATAATGTCCCATGTATATATATAATGAAGAAAAAGTGTACAGGTGAGCAGGAGATGAACTCCGCAACCAACCAGTAACATGCTATTGGGCTCAAAACAATACCTAAAGAATCAACTAATCCACAATGATGAATGGGGCCTAGTCCCTACCAAGCCACACACCATAATCTGCGTATGGCAGCACGCTGGAGGTCATATTTCGTGGAAGTACCACTAATACGCATGATAACCAAGGCAATGACAGATCCACAAGCCTGTGAGGCGGGGTGACGATCCCTTCCTTCCAACGCCTATTCCTAGCCTGCCAGATGTGGTATACCAGAGAGGCAAGAACGTGCCGATATGCTGCATGGAGAAGATGTTTCCCTCGCCACCGTGCCGCCGCCCAAGGAACTGCCGCATGCCACTCCCGATAAGTCCAGATCCATCGAATCCTACGCCGCAATCCGAAGACATTTCCGTGAGAACGAACAATCAAAGAAAAGATGTTGGGTTGTCTCATAGTGCAACTCCTCGCATAGGACACAAGCTGGAGATCCCGCCCGCTGAGCTATCCACGGCTTGTCCCTAGTTGAGAGGCGATCCTGTAGTCCAATATATAAAATAAACTCATGCCTAGGGACCTTCAACAGCCCTCCAAATAAAGCAGCCCAAGAAACAGGAGGCCTCCTGTAGCGCATCGCATCTCTAGCTGAACGTGCTGTCATAGCTCCATCTGGCGACCCCTTCCACAATACTCCATCCTGATTCCCTCGTACTACTGACGGAAGTAGGCGGCTGATCTCAAGAAATTCAACCGCCCCCCGCCCAGGCCATTGCCACCCCTGCATATTAAGAACCACAATCAGTCGCAACTCGAGAGGCATCCCCATCGCAATAGGGCCCCTAGGAAATCTCTCTATCAGAGGTGTAGGTAATAGTCAGGGGTCCTTCCATAGCCATATCGTGGACCCATCCCCCACACGAAACGTAATCATGGATCTGATCAGAGGTCGCAACTGCAGCAGCTTCCTCCAGCTCCATGCATCATTCGGCGAGATTGACAGGTCCCATAGCGATCGAGAGTGCAACCTCGTTCCATACAGCCATTCGACCCATATTAAGCCGGGTGTCCTGGTAAGTGCACTCCACAATTGCTTCAGCAGCAGAGCCTTGTTGTCGACAGCTATAGACCGCAATCCCAATCCCCCTTCTGCGACAGGTAGACATAAAACCTCCCATGCCACCTTAGCTGATGTCCCTCCCCACAAAAATTTCCTAAAACGCGTTTCCAGGGATCTGACAACGCCTTTAGGCAACAGGAAAACACTCGACCAATAGGCATGAAGCGCCTGCAAGACCGACTTGACCAGCTGTAGGCGTCCGGCATACGACAAAGATTGATTGAGCCATGACCCCAACCGCTGATCCACCTTCCGTAAAAGTGGGGCACAGTCTCCAATCGTCAAGCGAGAAGTAATGAGCGGCACTCCTAGGTAGCGAACCGGCAGCTACCCCACGCGATAGCCCATGAGCTCCTGAATCTGTCCTGTCAACCCTTCAGCCCGCCTAGATGATACATCTAGCTCTTATCAGGATTAGGGTGCAGCCCTGACAACCGCGCAAACTCCCCCAACGCCTTCTTCAGCACTCCAACTGAAGTGACGTCCGCATGGCTGAAGAGAAGAAGATCATCCGCAAATGCTAACGAGGCCAAGCCCAGTGACTCGCAGCGCCAATGATAACTGAATCTTGGCTCCTCAGAAATGCAAACCGTGATCAGCCCATGAAGTACCTCCATCGCCAGTGTAAACAGATAAGGGGAAATGGGGTCCCCCTGTCGAATACCCCTCTTGCCTTGGAAAAACCCCATCACCTGGCCATTCAGGTTCAATGAGAAGGCCGTCGTCGTCAGGCACGCCCAAATCCATCCAATGTAAGTAGGATGAAAGCCCATGGCGCCTAACACAGAAAGCAGAAACTCCCACTCGACTTTGTCATATGCCTTGGCCAAGTCGATCTTGAACATAGCACGCAGCGGGCGGCCCTTAGACTTGTACCCGAGGCCAGCTCCTGGGCCAACACATTATCGCTGATCCGTCGCCCTGGAATAAACGCCGTTTGGGAGCCATGGACCAATGTAGCTAGGTGACCCTTTAGCCGATTGGCCAAGATCTTTGAGATCACCTTGTAAATAACGTTGCAACAGGAGATAGGTCTGAAGTCCGTTGCACGCCGAGGTGTATCCCTCTTAGGTATCAAAGTAATGAGGGTGCTGTTGAGGCCCTTCAGTAGCCGACCGGTTGCGAAGAAATCCTGCACCGCCTTCACTACCTCATCTCTAACAATCCCCCATGCGGCTCAAAAAAATGCAACCGTATACCCGTCGGACCCCGGTGCTTTCTCATCCCCCATAGAGAAAAGCGCGTCACGAACTTCCATGGCCGTCACCTCGCTGATCATGGAGGCAGCGGCCGCTGGGGTAAGCGTACGCGTCACAGCTCGATGCACATAAGCAATACTAATCGACGATGCATGCGCAGACTGCCCCAATAAGCCCTGATAGAAGCCAATCAGCTCGCCCTCCACCTTATCCGGCTCCTCAAGAAGATCGCCATTAGCTGCCTCAAGGGACCAGATGTGGTTAGTAGCTCGCCGAATGGCTACCCTACGAAAGAAATAGGACGAGCATTGGTCCCCGTCCTTCAGCCAAGCAAGCTTGGCCCTCTGTGACAGCGCAGAATGCTCCACATCCACTGCTTTGGCATATAATGCTCGACATAGCCGCTCCAGCTCATAGAAGGCGTCGTCCCTGGGATACACGACGCAAGTCCTGGGCAATATTAAGAAACTGTTTCGCCTCTGTAACATTGGCCGTCAAATCTCCCTTTGCTCGTCGCAACCTCAGCAATATAGGTTTCAACATCTTTAGCCTCCTCACCAGGGCAAACATCGGGAAGCCATGCATAGGAGCGTTCCAGACATTCTGAACTATGCCCAAGAAAGCCGGGTCCTTCGTCAAGAAATTCTCGAATTGAAATGTCGCCTTATGCTGTCGCATACGAGGGGCTCCAATAGCACAGGCGAGTGATCTGAGGTGGCGGGTAAGCCACACCTACATAAAGAATCCGTGAAACGGGCGAACCACTGAGGATTTTCCTGTATACGATCAAGCTGCCTCCAGACCCCCGCTTTAGCACGCTGTTGGTTGTACCATGTGAACACCTGGCCATCGTGGGTATCATCAACAAATCAGCACTAACCAAACACGCCTGGAACTCCTCCATATCATGCCTAGCGGGCGACCCACCCGACCCTCAGCCGTGTGCAATATAGCATTGAAGTCCCCCATGACTATCCATGCATCCGCCACACGAGCCGCAGACATACTAATCAACTCCTCCCATAACGGCCATCTCTCCTCCCTTCTTGACCTCCCATAAGCAAACGACACATAGAGTGTCTCCACCGTCAATGCCAGATCCGCTCTACAGTGTACAGCTTGGGTCGAGAACCCAAGGACGTCCACAGTCATAACTGATCGGTCCCAGCCAACCCATATGCGCGATGCTGGCCCATCATCATAATCAAATAACCATCTCCAGTTAGTTCTAATGCCACCGGATATAAACCCCGCATTAGACACCGCCACCCGTGTCTCTAACAGCCCAATCATACGTAGTCCCTCACGCGAAATCAATTCCCTCACCCCCTCCTGTGGTCTTGCTTGTTAAGACCACGTACGTTCCATGCTCCAACAGCTAACATAAAGGCACCCCCGTTTTGGGTTGCATCTGCTTTAGGGCCCGTATGAAAAGTATCATCAGTGACTTCAGGCATGTCCTGAAGTAGCGCAAAACGATTATGGTCGGCCACGACCATAGTAGGTCCGCCGCCTGGTGGGTCTGAAGTGCTCCCACCCTCCTGCCTACCCACAGTCGGCTGCCTCCCCTCGCCGTCAGCCGAGGCTACCACCAATACTGCCTTACCCTTGGCCCCCAACTGTCGCCATTCTTCCTGCAGCCGTGCGGTGCTCCGAGTTTGCCCGATGCTTCTATCCGGCATACGTGGTCCTCTGATCCCCCGTCGATGTCGGCCAGAATGAGGAACACGAGCCCCTTCTCGGTTCTGATTTTGCCCCATCCGTGATACCACCTGACGAGGCAGCGTCTCAGATCGTGCCTTCTCTTCCCTACGAGCTTCCTCAGTACAGCGTGGCGGCCGTGGCAGCGTGGCCGGCCGTTGTGGACAATGGGTTGGCCCATGTGCCCACGACGTGCAGTGAGAACATTTTGACGGCTTCCACTCATATTCAACACGTATAGGTACACTCACGTCATCCTCCCCATCCTCACCTTGAAGCAGCACCTCAAATGATTCAGCGAATGGCTCAGACAGCTGCTTCATGACGCAAATACGGGCATAATCTATACGTTCCCCAGTGCTGTGATTCCATCGGCAAACAAAGGCGCCCTACAGCGCTCGCTACAAGCCCAAGCCCTTCTTGCGTCCACAGCTCGCATGGCACGTTCCTCAACTTCACCCACAATGGCACCTCTACAAGCTCCCGTCGTTCGAATGATATACGGGGTCGCCATGGTTCAAGAAATAACGGCTGCCCTTGCATGAGCCAAGGGCCCCCCTCCAAGACCGTAGTCCGAGCCGTCCGACGCGAATCTTAATATAAAGAACCCAATTGTAGTGGTTCGTATCTCTGCAAGGCCCTTCCAGATCGATCTGAAATGACGTTCAACAAAGGGGAAGTACGGTTTACGTCCTAGAAAGTAGCCGATGAGAGTATGCTGCCACCGTTCGCTGCCGCGCCTTGCAACGGCCACCGGTGCCCTCACCTGAGTCACCCCATTCACGACAGTGGGGGCAGTGTATGACAATACCATGGTCGTAGCTGGCTCGCGCGGCTTCGCAATCCCTCCCCCTTGGACAGCCGCCGCAAAAGAGGGCGCCGTAAGGAGTCCATCAGCTTTCTTAATCCCCGGCCCAATACGTGAAAAAATAGACCCAACACGTGGGAAAATACCACCAGTCCCAGAAACCCTAACAGCCATCGTCTTTGAATCAGGCCCATCTAGGCCCATAGGCTGCGCCGCCTCATTCGGCAGCCTCACCGGCGCAGCATTGCACATGGAAGCCTGTAGATCGGGCATAGGGGCTGAAATCGTCTTGTCCGCAGATCCTTGAGAATCTGTCCCAATAGTATATTCGTTGACGGGTTCTTGGCTCAAATCAGAAACCCTAGATTCATCACGGATCGGTTCTTCAGCAGCAATATGTTCCTCCACCTGCTCGTCATCAGCAGTCGAACCCAAATCCACACATCTCCGCGCTTTAAACCCTCTCGGTGGCGGCGTCGCTGGTCGTCCCCACGGGATCCGTCGTGTTTGCTGCGATGGGTTCTTCAGAATACCCTTCAGCGGAAGAGAGCCGCCCCCACCTCGCTATGGCGGTACAACTGGTTCCCCGACCGCCGGCGTGGCCCTCGCATCAGAACCGCTGGGCAGGCCCTGATGGTGCTGCCCATGCACACGGCCCATGAGGTCCAAAAACCGCACCTCATCGAAGAAATCGGTGAATGTAGGGTACGCCGCTTTCAACGCCTTTAGATCCGGCACATCCACTGGCAAGCGCCGGTAGATCAGACCCATCCCGGCACAATTGGATCGAGACATCGCAATCCATCATCGCGATCAAATGCTATTTGATCACACATACCTCAGGCACCCCCCGTCAGTGTGCGATGGTAAGCCCTGGCGCGCCCCCGCTACTATCATCATCGCCGTGGTAAGAGATCGCCGATCAGTGTCGTCGATCCATCCGATGCAGAGGACATCCCAATGGAACAGTGAAAGACCCGTAAACCCTAACCCAATCGAATCTCCCCACAATCAGATCCTCCCCACACCTGAATCGGTGAAGAAGGCGACCACAATCACCGCCGACCAAGTTTGACCAGAGACGACGGCGATCAAACAGCAACCACGCGAGAAGAAATTAGAAAAAATGCCTACTAGGTGAAAATCGCACCTACTGACGGTGTTTTGAGAGAAAGTCAACGGAAGTCAACACCCATGTTTTGAATTCTGATCTTAGTCTTTATTTCACCTTGGTCCAAGTCAGCGGCTGGGAATCAATGAAGATCAAGTGAAGAGTCACTTCAAGAGACTGCCTCCAATCTTTCAGCGATAGGTGTCTACCATTCTAAGGGAAGATTTCCAACTCCTATCTACATCATCGATTATTCGAAAAACCAACTAAATACCAAGTCAAACTAAGTATCTTTAAATATGATATAAAACCCGAAACTTAATCCTAGATTAATTTCCAAATAAATTATATCTATCCCAAATACATTATTTAATATTTATATTTAATTTTCGAAATTACTTCCCAATGTATAATTCGAAAATCAGCAAGGGTTAAATTCCAATTTTACCCTCAAGCCTGTTAAGCACTTGGCAAAGTCCAAATCTTAAAGTTAGTTTCATACGAAGTCCGACATCGGTCCATTAAACGGCCCGATGCCCACTAAGGCGCGGCCCAACGGGCCAAGGCTGTTAAGGCCCAAAACACTTTCTCTCCTTATCAGTACACGTTGATGATCCATTTAAGCCCGACTCTCTAGGTTCATTTCAATCGGCAAGGGAGGAATTTTGGAGTCCGGTAGTTACCTAGCCAATCCCGCAATACCGAACCTTAATCCTATTCGAGTACGGATTTCAACCCAGTCTTTATTCAAGAACCTCACTACAGATTATAGTACTACGTATAGACCCTTCAACTGTGTCCCAATCGAGTGAGAGCCATGGTATATGTCAAACTCACTAAACTCGATTCTATGATGGAGATGAGGCAAATCACCAAACTACCCTCCATGTCTCACATGAGTTAGTTCAATACCTTGGCCAAGGATTTCGTAATTTCCTACTATTGGGGTGGGCCCGATTAATCGACGCCGGCCCCGAATAGCTCAACGTGACTATAGCAGATGTAATGCCCGGAAATTTAATTACGGTAATTACGGTACAATTAAGGGTGGAAATAATGAATTAGGGATATCGTTGAATTAATTACGTTAGGAAGATAATGATTTTGGGTGAAATATTTTATTTCGGGCATGTAATTAATTCGTGCGCGATATATGTCTACATGCTCCTACATGGCTTATGTGTCTATGATTGCATGCAATGTGATTCATATGAACTATGTGTCATAAATTGATAGAGTAAGATTATTTTGAGCACAAAGTGCGATAAGACACTTTCGTGTTTTATGCCCTGAAGTGATTATTGCATTTAAATGACTACATGATATACGTGTTACATAAATCTATAAATTAAGCGTCTATGTGACGATGGGAGTTATGTGGTGATGTGAAACCTTGCGAAGTTAATTAAAGGTCACGGTGACGTTACGAGTTAAATAGGGATTTCCGAAAGTATGAAAAAGGAAGATAGAAATAAACACTAATGGCTAGATTGGAGTTGAGGCTAAGATTTTCTTGGACTATGAATTATCTAGTTGGGTTAAACATTTAAATTTAGGCCCAAATCATACTTGGCCAAATCTTAGAGACAAGGTCCCTTAAAATAAGGAAAACCCACGCCACCCATGTCCTAATCCAACAAAATGCAATAAAATATCTAATTTAACACTTTAACACCCCATAAACTCACCTAAGCAACTAACGAAAGCAAGAGGGAAAGGAGAAGAAGAAGCTGAGAGCCAAAAATCGAACCAAGAACACCTCAACTAGCTTAGGATTTCGAAGTTGGTAAGTAAAACACTCTTCTTTAAGCTATTAATTTCGTACAGTATGTGTGGTCGAGGGTATTAATGGCATTTAATGCAAGTAGTGAAGAAGAATGCTGAAAGAACCCTAAATGCGAGATATAAATGCATGCTAAGGTCTCAATTCGGACAAACTAACTACCAAATAGTTAAGGTGCGATTTAGAACTTAGGAGGGTGCTTTTAAATTAGGAATCTTAAGATTCATAGAAGGAAACCTAAGAACTGAGAAATTAGGGCAGATAGGACGATAGAGATGATTTCGGGTAGATGACTTAGATTTGGATCAAATCGGGCGATTTAGTTTTGATACATCACAAATCGGCCGATTAGTTGCATGAGGGAAATCGATCGAAACCAGTCCATGTGGGATAGAAATCGGACGATTTGAACAAAACACCACGTGGCATTAGGAGAAGAAATCGCCGAGACTTAGTTGAACAAACCCTAGAAATCGGGCGAATCCATGCAAGCTTGAAATCGGACGATTTCACTCATGGAATACCCTAAATCGAACGAAAACAATCCCAACTCCATGCATGGATTCGGGATGATGTCCTGATGATGAAAAAGGAAGGCGATTTATAAATCGGGCGATAGAATTTCCATGCAATCGATAGCGGACATTTCACATGCAAAGGAAATCGGGCGAAGCCAATTTAAGAGCGCACAAATCGGGCGATTTGGAACCTTAAGAGACCTCGGCGATTTGAGGGTTACAATGTCATGAAATCGGGCAAATTGCATGAAGGTGAAATCGGACACATCCATGCTAAGTACAAATCGGGCGAATAAACGAGATTGCATGCAAGATTTAATCGGGCGATTTCGTGCTAATATCCAATCGATCGAAATCAGCCCATAAGAGATCAAATTGAGCAATTAATAGACTTTCATACCATGTATCGGGCGACTTATTAATAAATTCGGAAGTACTAGGAGATCAAATCGGGCAGATGAAATTCGTGCAAGACAAATCGGCGCGACTCGAATAAATCGAACAGCACTTAGATATTTCGCCGTGCCCCTTAGATTAAAAGTTAGTACTAACATAACTTAGAAATTGTTGGGGCGGGAAATTAGCCTAGACTCGAAGTTAGCAATTTATAATCTAGCGAAATTAATGAAGTTAGATAATCTCGTTCGACCTAACTAATTAATTAAAGAGGGCATAAAACTAATACGATAATATTTATGTTTAAAGGTCGTACGTTAGGAGCTAACGGGGAGAACACTAATTACGCTCGGACGACAGGTAAGTAGAACTCCAACTACGACACATAACTTGTTTGAATGTACTTGCTTTATGCGACTACATGCTTCGGCGATTTCATGTTTACGTGATTTAATTGATATGTCTTCATGTGAATGTGTCTGAAGTTTATTGGATGACTAGGTGCTTCGAGGCTTACCTGAATTGTGTTTACTTGATATTACGTGACTAAGTGCCTCGATGATTACATGAATTACGTGGAATAATTGTATATTCGGTCTCTTGGTAATATCGTCTGGCATTTGTTGTATTTTCATACTCACGTGCATACACTATCATATGTGGGAGGTTGTATGAGTCGAGTATGCATATATGTATATGGTGTATCGCTTGAAAGCGATTGATACATTGCCGATATGGGCATGTGTTGTCGACTCAGTTGAGTCAAGGGCTGTCCACTATGCCACCAGGGCGACGTTTAGCGTCGTCAAACTATTATATAAAATATATGGATTATGATTAGGGCAGATGTCCCGATGGCGAAAAGGCCGTATACATATATTATTATTATTGTACACGTAATGAAATATATTTAGGCGAATGAGGCCGTACCTGTATTATATTATTACTATTATGTATCTAATGAAATATATTAGGGCAATGCCCGTTGGCGAAGAGATCGCCTATATATATATTACTATTATGTACCTAATGAAATATATTAGGGCAATGCCCGCAGGCGAAGTGACCGCGTATATATATATTATTATTATTATGTACGTAATGAAATATACTAGGGCGAAGACCCGTTGGCGAAAGGGCCGTATATACATATATTATTTTATTATGAATCTAATGAAATATATTAGGGCGATGCCCGTTGGCGAAAGGGCCGTATACATATATTATTATTATGTATCTAATGAAATATATTAGGGCGATGCCCGTTGGCGAAAGGGCCATATATATGTATGTTTATGTTATAATTGGGCGATGCCCGTGACGGTAGGGTGCGACCTGGAGGGTGCGACCTGAGGGTATAAGCAACACAGGGTGGAACTCTGGTGTAGGCAACCTCAGCGTGGGCTACCAGCGTGAGCGACCGCCGACAGTCGGGGACGCCCGGGTACATATGGCAATCTAGGGGAACGATGTGCATCCTAGGTATGACCATCCGGCGTGGACCGCTGTCTATTTGTCCCTAGTGGACGTGAGCTCTTTGTGGTGCATAGTGAGATTAGCCGAGGGCCCTGAGTGATGTTAGTACGAATATGATGAGCATCGGCGCAGATCGCCTTTGCGAAGTATAGGTGCATCGGCGCGGATCGCCTTTGCGTAGGTAGTATATGCATTGGCGTGGATTGCCTTTGCGGGGAAGGGACATGTGCATACATGCATGATTTCTGCTTACTGAGCCTCGGTGGCTCATTCTTTTATGTTATGTGTTGTAGGTACTTACGATCACGGTACGTGATCGCCTAGCTGGCAAGGCCTATCTTTTGAAGCTTCCAAGCATCTTTTGGGGGTGGACGTGTGTGTATGGATGACGACCTGTGAGGCCGGGCGCATAGGAGCTTTTGCTGTGCCATCGCAACCGTCCCGAGTAATTATGAACTAGGATTAGGGTGTAATTAGGACTTGAAGAAACTATTCTGTCGCGTAGTTATATTCTTTCGACGTGTACAGGACACGAACTCCTTATGAAGAAGGAAAAATTTCTACCGTATTTTCGTATACTCTAAGATATCGTACCATTAGTCACTTAGAGTTAAGCTAGAAATGGTAGCGATGGCTAGGGTCGCTACAGTTGGTATCAGAGCTTCGGTCACAGGTTCTGTAGACTGTCCATACACACACACCCAAAAGCGCGGAAGCAGCCTTGCCTGTAAGTGTTATGAATATTATGCTTATGTGCTTTTAATAATGTGCCTCCTTGTTTCACTAACTGAAGAATGACTAGCGAGTCTAGAGATTGATTGGCGAGTCAAGTCGCGGGGTGACAACTGGATCACCTACGAATGAACAGCGCTCAATGCTCCTACACCTCACCGAATTGGTCCAACAACAGTCAGATCAAATCGGCGAACTGAAAGACCAAGTTAGTGAACTCAAGGTCTGATCTACGATCTTATCGACAAACAGAGTTCCTTCGACCCCCGTAGATCCTCGTACCCGGGGATAGTAGGAAGGGAATTCCCAGAACGGAACCCTCCAGCCCCTAGGGATATTACCAACCCTATTAGATTGGAAATCCAGGTTTCCCAAGCTCAGAAGGGAAAGCGAAAAATGGGTGATAGGACCGGGCCAGCTCAACGGTCCGACCCGAATAAGGGAAGGCCTCAACCTTTTCCACCCACCATACCAATGTGCCGAAGATGTGCGCGGCGACACCAGGGAGTCTGCAACTCACAGAATGCGAACTGCTTCAAGTGTGGCAAGGCGGGCCACTATTCTAGGGCGTGCCCGGGAAGGGACCGGAAAGCCAAACCGATGGTCAAGCAGAACCATCAACAGGGCCAGCTAGAGCATATGCAACCATATCGGAGGAAACAGAGGAGAACCCGCCAGTGGAGACAGGTAACCTACCCGCTCATCAGACCATCATCATGCATCTTAGTAACTTAGAAGCACACACACCCTTGTGTACTCTTTACTTACGTGGCGAGACTCGAACTTTCTTCTGGTTAATTTGAGTACAAGCATGAAAGTCACCATTTCTCCCGAAACTTTGACCCGAACTGATCAAGACCATGATCTCCCTTCTTGAATATTCTTTCCTTCTGGAGTGAATTACGAGGCTACATTCTGCTCTCTTCCGCATGACAGATCTAAACCCCGTAATGTCGGAATGCGAACCTGACTCAATCTTTCCGACCTCCTATAAATCATGCATGTCAGTAGCCGAGTGGCACAACGGAAGCGTGATAGCACTCGGAAATTTCAATTTCTGCCTAAAATCTGAATTATAGCCATTTCGGATAGCTCGTCGAAGCGGATGTAGGTTTGACTAGATTGGGCGACACACACATCTGCTTGATCCAGAGTTCGCTGATAGGATTCGAGACGACAAGCGAGACCCTATGATCTTGTTTCCTCTCCTTCTATTCCAAATAGAATACCCTTCTCTTCTATCGCAACATGAACATTCTTTCTCGAACCTCTAGGAATAAAGGAAAAGTAGATCGTTTTAAGGGAAGAGTAGGTTAAAGAACTAGTCGTAAAACTTCGTACACTCGTAGAAATAGTGAAAATAGGATGACTGTGAGACAACGGACCTACAGTCACCACGTAGGAAGTCTGTATAAATCTTAGGTGAAACCTTGACTTTCAGGAAAACTCGACGAAGATAGCAGTGAGCCTAGAAAGGGGTACCATTTCGTCGAACAATAGATCGGTGATACGACCTTTCCTAGTTACTCCCCCTTAGCTCCTCGAGGCAATATGGAATTCGACTACCTTGATGCAATCTTCCTACCTACGTTACTAGAAAATCAGCCCACTAAATCCAAGACTACCTGAAAGATCTTATTTTAACCCTTATAGAATTTTCCTCCTGATCAATATGTTAATTTTCGTCGCCACGTGAAGATTATTTTCCCCTCTGAAGAAATGAGAACTAGGCGAGCCTTCTAAAAGGATAGGGACACGTTATAAGCCCGTTGTAGTTTTCCTTTCCCTATGGCTGAAGCCCAAGTATTTAGATCAAATTTATACACGCGCTGCATATCGTAGTCATCATCATGACCGATAGATCAAGGAGGACGGCCACGATAAGCCTTAGGCACGAGAAAAAGAAAGTCGAAGTCTTATTTCCTTTGCTTTCATTCCCTATCTATTCGTAATGCTTAGACCGCGATGACCTTCGAGCTAAGATAAACAACTTCGATCTTGTCTCAGGAGTGCAAAGTTTGGAAAATTTCATGAGAATTCACTAGTTCCATTCTTCCTAATAAGGAAACACCCTTGCGAGCAATACGGTGAATCTTCATCACCTAACTAAACTAGCTCAACTCCCTACCCATCTTCGCCCCGACTTATCCCAGCTAACCGAATTTCGGGGGCGAAATTCTTTTAAGGGGGAGGATGTAATGCCCGGAAAATTTAATTACGGTAATTACGGTACAATTAAGGGTGGAAATATAAATTAGGGATATCGTAGAATTAATTACGTTAGGAAGATAGGATTTTGGGTGAAATATTTTATTTCGGCATGTAATTAATTCGTGCGCGATATATGTCTACATGCTCCTACATGGCTTATGTGTCTATGATTGCATGCAATGTGATTCATATGAACTATGTGTCATAAATTGATAGAGTAAGATTATTTTGAGCACAAAGTGCGATAAGACACTTTCGTGTTTTATGCCCTGAAGTGATTATTGCATTTAAAATTACATGATATACGTGTTACATAAATCTATAAATTAAGCGTCTATGTGACGATGGGAGTTATGTGGTGATGTGAAACCTTGCGAAGTTAATTAAAGGTCACGGTGACGTTACGAGTTAAATAGGGATTTCCGAAAGTATGAAAAAGGAAGATAGAAATAAACACTAATGGCTAGATTGGAGTTGACGCTAAGATTTTCTTGGACTATGAATTATCTAGTTGGGTTAAACATTTAAATTTAGGCCCAATCATACTTGGCCAAATCTTAGAGACAAGTCCCTTAAAATAAGGAAAACCCACGGCCACCACATGATCCTAATCCAACAAAATGCAATAAAATATCTAATTTAACACTTTAACTACCCCCCTATTAAACTCACCTAAGCAACTAACGAAAGCAA